>JANHFP010002944.1:99523-111857 GCA_032468135.1 Calamaria suluensis | reverse complement strand
CCACCGTCTTCTGCCCCCCCTCCCCATACTAAACTCCTGGGTTGATTCTGCACAAGCACCCTGACTAAAGAGCTCGCTTATGCCATTCCCTTATCTCCAGCCCCTTTCTTACGAGTTCCTTGCACAAGCACTCACTGTGTACAATTACATATTTTTAACTTAATCACCTGTCAGATTTGCATGCATGTAAAAAAATGGGGAAAATATTAAGGCTATGAATAAACAAAAAAGGAAACCCGCAATATTTTTTTAAAGCTAGGTAGCGAGTAGCATTTTATGAAACATAAGGCTTGAGGCTTATTGATTCTTCAAAATCTGAATTCTCCATTGCTCTTTTTTTCTTAAATATCAAGGTACCATTGCTCTGTTTTCCCAAATAATGGTTTTCCATTTTCTTTCTTTTTCCAATGACTGGACGCTTAACTTAGAGATGTTATATTGGAACGCCCCCCAGGAGGGGCTACTATGCGCTTGCTGGCCGAGCGAATACCTTCGTCAATCTGAGTACCTGCAGAGCATATATAACGGGAGGGGGGGAATGCAGGTTAGAAGACTATTAATATAATGCTGTTCCATGGAGAAATAATCCTTCACTTATTATGTACAAACATGCATTCAAGCAAACTTGCTGGTCAGCTCTGGATATATCTATGATCACCATGTAGAAAGAACCAGAGATGGATTACACAAAGAGGTGAGCCACCTCTTCTGCTGTTCTTATGAATTGACTCCCCACATATTATTTGTTATGTAGAAATGAAACACAAGGAATGTGATCTACGAGTAGGGTCAGCAATATGCTCCAAAAAGCCATAGCATGCAAAAAACTCCTCTTTTTCCAGTCTAACATTTGAGGCCTGCCAATGTCGCACAGAGGCAAAGATTTTGGAGTAACTAGAGGGAAATATACCAAATATTGCTTCTCTTCTTGCCTTCCGTTGTAATCAGTGCAATCTTGTCTTACTTACCTGATAAACTAAATCCAGACTGGTGAAGATTCCTTACAGGTGCTGTCTGCCTCGTAGGAGAACCCCGAGTAGAACCTGCAGGGGTACCTCCTTTAGGTGTGGTAGTCAAATCAAACACAGGCCCATCATACATGCCCCTTGGCACAGCATGCATTTCAGCCATCTGTCAGAAGTAATGAAAGGAATCAAAACATACAACTGTATAATGATCCCGGACTTCCTCTTATGAGCAGTAGATATTCAACATTTTGGAAAGATTTTCACACAAAAATCTCTTATCATCTTCTTATATGCTCACATGTTTGGATATGGTGGAAAACAATGTGTATGCAATTAAATATACAAAGACCCTTTTGATGTCTATTTTGTTGTGATACCAGACGTGATGGGGGGGAGGGGGAGGGACCAGGCTTGTTGCCACAGCTTGTTTAATGAGTTTCATCCTTATTTATAAAATGGAAAACAGCTAATAAACTCCAGATATTGTTGGACTTCTAAACACAGAATCAGGCTACTCCCTAAAAGCAATACAATGAGAAGAAGGAAATTGAAAGTTTACTGAGGAAACTAAGGGTGTAATTAGCTTATGTCTTTCACTAATAATTTCTTCTTCTGCTGCTCTTCCATTCAAATGTGTCTAATTGTAAAGATTTTTGAAGAACTGATGTAAAGACTAGGGATTTATTAGTGGAATCCCACTGCAATTTAGGAATCTCCCAAATGCTTTCAAATGAAATGATGAAATATTGCAACGGTCTGAATATTTCTTTCCTTAACACTTTTTTCAGACAGTAATCTCATATTACAATCCAAGTTTGTCTTACCTTCCTCCTTGCTTTGATGCGCTTGTAGACATAATCTGAAAATGGGGTGCCAGGAATGAATCGTCCTGTCCCTTGTGTTATATGAAGGTTGCCATCTTCAAGCATGATCTTTCCTTGACATATGACAACAAGCGGAGCTCCACGGAGCTCCATTCCCTCAAATATGTTGTATTCAGCTGCCTACAACATACAACCATCAGCATCGTTATGCAGTTTATGAAAATCAGTGACCAATCTTAATTTTATATTTAGGTGAGATGAAAATCTAAAATAGTTGGAGCAAAAAGGAATTAAAGAAATATTAAAACAATATCATATCAAACTTTTTTGGGAAAAACTATTATCTAAGGGGAATTTTGATTTTAAGGATTAAGAACACAAAGATTCAAGATCTAATGATCTTAAGGATTAAGGACACAAAGATTCAAGGTGAAGTGCGTTTTGTCCCCATGAATTAAGCAAGTGAGTCATGCAAAAAAACTTAAAAGTAATCAAATTGCAAAATAATTAGACTTGAAACAGTAATTGTTTCCCAAACTGGAAACTCATACCACTAGCTTTCCCCCCCCAAAGAGAATCCATGTGAAACACATGTTCATTTTACTCACATATTTAACCTCTGAGTTGTAAACTGAAATTCTAACAATTCACTTGTGGCAGCAAATTAACTGATTCAACTGTTTAGACAATTACTGTATGAAAAAACTTACTGACTGGTGGCTTTTAGCAGATACAATTTTCACTGCATCGGGATCCCAAATGACCAGGTCACTGTCTGACCCAACAGCAATCCTGCCCTTCCTTGGGTACATGTTGAAGATCTTGGCAGCATTGGTGCTTGTCACAGCCACAAATTGGTTTTCATCCATTTTCCCTGTAGCCTGTAACAAATGACCCATAGCAAACAGATTGAAACAGGCATAGGTCAGGAATGGGCAGGACTGAAGTTACATCCATCCAATGTTTTTCCTATTCACATAAAGCGCTACACACCAGGTCTCACTTTATTTAATTACCTATCTTATGCAAGTGAGTCTCAGTGGCCCGCAATTAAAATAACAACCAAAAATAATCAAAACAATGAATAAACAGAACCATTAACATGTAATTAAATATTCTTCCTTTTATTGATTTTCTTTCCTTCCCAACAAACAATTTAAAATTATTTTAGTACAATTAGATATAAGAATTGGGTAAAAAATATTAATGCGAAAGACCCTGCTACAATAGTGGAAGGGGGATCAAGGCAGGAATTATAATGGCATAGGCACAAAAACTGCACTAGGCACATCCTATATAAAGAAAGCCTATCATAATTAAACATTTCAATTTTAAAAGAAGGGGAAAAGAAACAAAACCCAGACAAATGCTTGCTGTTGTTGTATGCGGCAGCTTCATTTATTGTATATTTATTTTTCATAGCTGAGTTAGTCTGAGCCAGTTGCCACAATTCACCTTTATTATGAAGGTCTCACGGGAATTTCCTGTCACATCATCCCAAGCTTAACTATGTGGCTGCCTATGTAGCTTCTTTTTCCTTACCACTGCTTTGTCCCATATAACAGACATCCGTTCTTCAATGCCATTGGTTCCCTCTGGAATGGCGGTGAAGTTGTCTTTCCCAATCGCTTTCTGTGCTGTACTGAATGTACAATGCGCACTTCCAGAGACTTGGAGGTCCCCACTAGCTCAGAGACAAACCAAAAGGTTAGATACGCCCTTGATCCATTCAGGGTTTTTATTTTGCTCTACAATTATTTATAATCTGTTAAAAAGTTTTAATAACCATAAACAGGAGAGGCAATAGATATGGAGAACATATAATTAATGTTTTTTTTAAAAAAAATCATATAGTTACTTGATACAAAATAATTACTCTACTGAAATTTTATTCTCCATAGTATGTAGTCCCTTTTTGAAGCAGGTCCAATTAACTTACAAGGGTCACAATCAGGCAAAAGCAAGAGATTCATAGGAAAGTATCAAGGAAAAAAAATCATTGATATCGAAACACTCCAGTATCTGAAACATCACAATTTATTTTCTACTCATGGTACAATTCTTTTAAGAAAGGTTTTTTTAATGATTTATGAAAGAAATCCTAATAGGTGGATTTATTTTTTCTTTGATTTCAATGAGAAGAAATGTCAGTTGTGTGAAGTTGGAGAAGACCCTGGTTTTTTTCTGAATCCAGAACTAAGGCCCTGCATTTGTAAGGAGCAGGCAGAACAGAATTGTTTTTGGTTGTTGTGTGAGAAATAAAATCAGGATAGAGTGAATGAGGCAAGCTTGATACATGCTGCCCACTCCCTCACCAAGTTCCATGGCAACTTTTTATTTATTTATTATTATTATTATTTATTTAATTTTAATTTTATTACATTTAATTTTATTTAAATTTTTTTTAACTTATTGCACCAGCTGCCCAACCTGCCTAACAATTTCCCCCCATGCTTTCCTCACTGCAGCCATTATGCCAGGACTCCCCACTTCAGTGGCTACTCTACCTTCTCAAGGTCTCCCCTCCCCCTTCACACAAGTGCTGCTCCTACTCATATACCAGCAGTGTATATTATTACATCATTTCACTCTTGACCTTCCTGATGTCTTCCCTTCCTTCCCCTCAGCTAGTAATGCCTCTTCTTCCTGCTTCTTCCCTAACCATAGCAATTCCTGCCCAATATAGTGCATTTAGATCTGTGCTCAGCACAAACTGACCCACTATATTTTATTTCCAGAGCAAAAAAAACGCAGATGTTTTGTTTGGGCAATGACTCCCTAAACTAGCTCTTCTAAACACAGACGTTTCTCCACATAACATGTTGCATATGCCTTAAGTCAAAAAGCTGCATTTAATTTGTCCTTTAGAGTAAATTTACTCTAATCACACGAGCAACGTAACATGAAATGTTTGCATTTCCATGAAAACAAACAGAAAATAACGATTTTCATATTCAAAAAAGAGGAGCTTTGGCCTATGCTACAGTGGTTCTTTCCTAAACTAGTCCTGCATGTTGACTATGCTCAAGAGCATGTCAACAGCAGATACAATCATATTAAAACATTGGAGACCTTGACTGTATCACACTGGTACTTCATAAGATTTCTCTTCTTGAAAAGGAGTGACTCTATATTTCAAAGAGTTAATAAGCAGAATGCTACACAAATGTTTTACTGTTTTTGCCTTGACTGCAGAATGTTCTGAAATGTGTTTGTATTATAATTTCTATGTGGTAAGGAAGGACAAGGCAAAGGGCAGTATCAGCACCACAGCAGAATTTTATAACAGCCACCATAAATCTAGAAGGTTGTAACAAAATGTGACCACTTGAATTGTTTCAATGTTAACAAAAGCAGTGCTCAGTTTTAGAGGTGATGCAGGTTTAAAGTAAACATTTCACAAAACGTAAGTTTTTCTTCTGATTCTCAATGAAGGACACCATGTGCAGAAAGCAATTTTGAACAGCCAGTGTTGAAAAACAGCAAAGGAAGCCAAGATTAAACTACTCAAATAGCTAAAGGCATAATGAATTCTAACAAGTTGCACATCACATGACCATAAATATATAAGGCAAGGAACTAATCCTAACACCCGTGACCCAGTTCAAGACGCCAGATGAACGTGTAATGCAAATTGATTTAATATATTTGCTCTTCACTCCCAGGAGCCAACCTGAAGATCTAACAGACGCAATCCCCAGGGAATTATTTTCTAAATCCCAGCAAGAGATGCTCTTGATCTCTTATAGCGCAGCAGGATAGTAGATAATCCCTCAATTTGATCCTTTTCACAAAATGTTGGCCATAGTTTCTCACAGGAAGCAGAGCTGACGTGACACATACCTTTCACTGCAGGCTATCCCACCTGCAAAGGACGACAGCTCTTGATGGTTTCCTCATCTGATTTCTGACAATTAGAATTGTGTTTAACCACTTATGTCCCTATAAAGTGTGATTGGCTGACTTTCATTATTAACTTGCAGATAAAGAACCAGAGGCTTTTCTAATTTTATCTCTCCTACAATTCCCTATGTTGATGATTATCACAGGCAATGACAAGTGAGATCTCTTTGGAACCTGTTTATCAGAGTTGCTATTTAAGTCCCCAGTGCCAAACAGAATTCTGAAGGAGATTCAGAAAGGAGGATGGTTTTGGAGTTCAAAATATAAACAAAACTACAAAATAAAGTAAAAGTATTGGTATATATGGTATGATAAAGATGTGAAAATTAGCATTATACAAATCAGCAGAAGCAAACCATAGATCTTTAAATAGAATTCACAAACTATAGCAAATGTGACCATCCCAAAGAGAAAGAGGTCTGGAAAGAACTCAAGTAATGCGAGTTCAAATGTATCCATTACATTTATTTTTTCTTGGGAACAGTGAGGTGCCTAAATAGAACTCAACAGAAAGCTTGTTATATGGGAAGCCAGTTCAAATGGCTTCCATGTACCTCCTGCTGGAAATGTTATGGAAGCAGCATATGATTCAGTAGAGACAGTGGATTTAGAGAATTCATAATGGTAGCTTTTGAAATTTTGGAAATGTCCCTCTGTGATTGTGGCAAACCCAGGACAAAAGAAAGGCAAATTGCATGGTGAAAGCAATAGAACCTCTGAGTCAACTGCTACTGATCTCTCTGAGATATCCACAGCATGTTCTTAATCCCTAAAGGTATAACTGTGTCCATCAGAGCCATTTAAACCTGGCCCCACAGCATTGCATCTGGAAAAGAGAATCTTCAAAACAGTACAGTCAAGATCATTTGCAAAAATTCAACTTCAAAGTTGAAAGTATATTTAGAAAAATTAGGGGGGAAGAATGACAAAAGGGGTGTTTTGGAGATGCTGTAATGCACTACCACTGTGGAGATCAAAGAAAAACTGAAGTGATTTGTGGATGTACATATGAAAATAAAGGTGAGGTTCTAACAAAATCTACTGAGCCATATAATTCCATACATGTGGATTATAGAGAACACAGCAGAGACTTTAATCCAGCACTCGGTTTAAAAATCCATGTATTTTATTAAAAACCAAGTAATAAGTCTAAGAATTATCTTTATTGACAGTAGGGGGCAGCAAAAAATAGTAATAGACTTAAAGGGTTGTGCACAGATTTTAATGGAAACTTCCTGTTTCCTGACATCTGTTAGTTGCCAGGGAATCAAGAACTGAAAGGATATACTATAATTAAGAAAGGGAAAAAAATCCTTAAAGCCTTGCCTAAACAGGAAAATATAGAAAATCTTTGGCTTCCAGATGGGCTGTCTTATTTTTCTGAATCAAAGAGATGATTAAGTCTGGATCTCTAAATCAAAATTTTAATCCAACTATTTTTAATCTTCTTTTACTAATTTGGCATCAAATATGTTTTCCTGCACAGAGAATCGGTGTCAGTTAGATCATTTTACTAAATATAAACAGAAGCAAAGATTTCTGTCATACAAACCTCCCGAGGGTTGAACCAACACAGAGAACAACAGAGTACTTATCAGAAGCAGATGTAGCTTACTTCACATGCATTATCTAGAGAAAATGTATCAGAGAAACTATGCATAGAACTCACTGAGACACAGGAATACATAAAATGTCCCACAGTTCCCAAGTAACCATGGCCAAGGTTCCATGTGATACCATAATGGCTATTTTTACTAGTCAGTTTTAGGTCTGTTCAACGAATGCAACATATTTTAGTTGCCTACTTAATCCTGTGCTAGAATGCATTTCAGTCAAATATTATTCTGTTATAACAATTACTTTATTTTGCTTTTTGGTGTTTTAGTGTTGATAAGGTGCTGGGCTGCAACTGGGAAGACACAGGATCAAATCAGTTTTCAACAAAGGAACCTCCTCACTGGTTGATTTTGGATTAGGTACATAACCTACACTACATAATAATTGTGAATGAGGTTGTTGCGAAGGGAAAATCGCTGTCAATTCTTGAAGACCGATTCCCAAAAAATTGTTTCCCATTAATGGATCATTGTGGGGTTCACCATTGTCCTCCATTTTAGATGTGTTATATTACTCTTTCATATCTAAATATACAGTTTTGTAATCAGGGACTATTGCTATTGCCAAACTCTAGGCAGCAATACATTTTATTTTAATTTTTTAAAAGAAAAGTAGCAAAAGGGGGGCTTTCCCCTTCCTTGCCATTACCAACCTGGCCAGTAAGGAGTTGATGTAATCTGGAGTTGTTGGATCTGGACTCAGAGGTGGGGAGGTCACAAATGCAGCAGCCTTCGCCCAGTTCTTACTCCAGTAATGGGTTCCATCTGTTCCAAGACTGGCTGTGATTGGCTCAGCAAACACGACATTGCCTGGCGATTGTCATGTGGGAAAAGGGGAGGGGGGAAAAAAAGGACAAATAATATTCATTATAGAGAATGGAGCAGGAAACCAGATAAGGTATCTTTTTTTTTAAAGACAGCAATCACTTATTTCTAATGCCTCCTTTGGTTCTGTTGATCCAAACCATGACAACCAGATTTCAAAGCCAAGGACAAAGCACCTGGGCTTAAAAAATAGTAGGTCTTTCACTTTGCTTTTAGATCCAGATCAGATAAATTATAGAGAATGACTTACAGACTGCTTTAAAGGAATACTCTTAGCATGAGACCTCCTGCTAAGTTGAACATTGTGTGTCAGATAACTAGATACATCTGGGAACCTTAAAAATGTAACTGGAACTAAGACTTACAAAAGTGACTCTACCGTATTCTTTCTTACCAACTTAATACCCCTCCAAATACAGTCATTTTTCTCAGTTTGTCTTACCAATCTTCCTGCTTGGCAGCTTCCAAGATTATGAAAAGTTTTTGCATCCTCGGAACAATTTTCAGAGGTGTTCTCTCTCACTTTACCTATGCTCCTGTTCTGTAGAATGGGCAAGGTGTACTTAATTCAGGTGGGCATTTTGGGCTATCAGGTTGAGTGCAAGTTCTGATGAGCCAGAAAATAAGATACAGAGTTGAAGATACAACACTGAAGCAACAACGTACCTTTTTTCCGGGCTTGTGATATCAGATCAGCTGCGCTCTTGCTCATCACTTTAGTCACATACAAGGGGCAGTTGGTCTGGCTGGCAATGGTGATGGCACGGAAGACAGCTTCAGCCTCCAACTGAAAAAGAGGTTACTGAGTTCATACACATTCATATAGGATAAATAATCTCATAGGACACAATGAACTCATTTTACTGCATAAGGTTTTGTTTTCAAGAACATTAAAAATATGTCCATAATGTATAATTTGTAAATAAAACAGACCTGATAAAAACAGGTTCAAAATTTTTCTAGCACAATATCAATATGTACGAAGTGTTTTGTTTTCTCCGTAAATCTGGCACTACCTTGGTTTACAACCATCTGTGTATTTTGCAATACAAACCCAGTACATTACTATGTACAGCAGAAGATTTTGGGTTTCAATGTAACTCTGTGTTTTTACATAATTGTATGAATTGTACGTATCTTGAATGTGTTACAGAGTAATTAAATTAGTTTGTTGGATGGAGAAAGTACGGGTCCATAAAACTGACAGCTATTTAAATCTAGGAAAGGAGTGAAACATTTATGAAGATGAAAAAGTTTATTATGTTTAGAAAAATTGCACAATAAAGTGAATTGGCCTGAATTATGGAACAATTTGTATAAATACAGAGTTGAAGGTTGCCTGTTGTAGGCAACAGAGTAGTTCACAATGGAAGCAAAGCATGGGTGAAGATAACCTGAATTCAGTATATAGTTTGTTACTGGCCAAGAAGCAAGGCAAGTCAAATTAACTTCGCTGTGATTGTTTTGTAATTATATGGCTAAATGAATCAGGAAAGTGTTTTTTTAACAAAATGTTGTTAGGAGATATAAATATTTGAACCCTTCTGCAGAAAATGTCATGTAATCTGAAAACCAAAAATAATTCTATATTTTTGGCTGACTTTATGACATAACAAGGAGAAAGTCTTTAAATATTAAAGTATCACTGAAAATAACGAATACAAGTTATACATAAATTATGAACAAGCAATTATGTATATTGGCCTATGGACATGGTGGAACAAGTATGGAAAGGTAGACAGGTTTAGTTAGTGAGGTTGGTGGATTTAGATTTTTCTTTCATATCCTCTTATCTTCTGCTTTTTAATTTATTTTGCTGATTACTTTTTCCCCCAGCATTCTCTATAATCTAACAAGTAATTTACTAAGTCTGCATTACTATTAATCTTCTCATCGTTCCCATCACCCATCTCCTTCCACTTATGACTAACTTTTTTGCTTGTATCCTTATGATTTATATTGACTGTTTCCTAATATGATTTGATTGCTTATCTGTACCCTATGACTATCATTAAATGTTGTACCTTATGATACTTGATGAACATATCTTTTTTATTTGCACTGAGAGTATATGCACCAAGACAAATTCCTTGTGTGTCCAATCACATTTTCCCAATAAAATTCTGTTCTATTCTCAACATATTTGTGAAATATCTAGTGCTAAATGTCTGTACTGTGCACTTTAGAACTTTGTTGGAAATATTTGCAATAGTTGATGAGTCACCGATATCAATTATTTCAGTTACCAAGCCTTAGGAATAAATACATACAAAGCCAGAACCGAGAAGACAACAATAGACGGTAAGTACTACCTCTGCAAAGAAGCTGAACAACCAGTTAACCATGTGATTAGAGGTTGCAAGAAGATTGCAGAGACTGACTACAAACAATGTCAAAGTAGCAACAATGATAAAAATGTAAGATCTGCAAGAAATAACATGTTTGGTTGGACCAAAACATAGAGAAACTGATAGAAATGAAGAAGCAGAATTCAAATAGTTGGGTACATCGTTTCAGACTTAACAATTGTCAATGTGAAAGACAAAAAAGTCTAAATAGTACCAATAGTAATAGGTGCCTTGGGTGTAATCAAAACAATTAGAGCACCACTTGAACACTATCGGCATTGGCAAATTCACCATCAGTCAGTTGCAGAAGGCAGCTTTATTTGAAACACTTACATCCTGCAAAGATTACCGTTAACACCATCAAACATCTACATCTGCATCTGCCAGTCTCGGGTCTTTGGGAAGAACTCCATAGGTGGATAAAAGTGCCAAATCCAATCTAAGCATCTGGCTGACTATGCAACAAACTATAATAATAATTGCAATGATTTCTTGGATAGTCCCATTGACCATTAGAAGATGATATTTAACACTTTGGGGAACCCTGATTTAAATGAATCTTATTTAAGATTTCCTGGTGGTATTATCGCTTTGACACAGTATTTCTAGACATGAACAACCAATGAAGAGTTAGAATGGGAATGAACCAAACATAAGGAACCAAGAATAAAAGCAGAGAATTTAGGAAGCTGTCTAAAGTTCCCAGCTCTGCTGAAGAAACATATTTTTTTATTGTTCATATCCCAGAGCACCTATAAGAGGAAATCAGTTTGTTTCTCAGAGCTTTAGGACAGATGAATTTTTTTCACGCTAGTATCCTTTCCAATATGTCACAGCAGAAAATTCCATTCCAGACATCATTCTCACTATGTGACTTAATTGTCTGCGTAGAGGCAAGATCACAACTGTTCTGAATATAAATGCAAAGTGAGCTCCCACTTGGCAAATGAAATATTTGACATACTTTTATGAGAACATTTTCTGAGCAGTGCCACACTCACACCAGGTAGCAATGCAATGTTCATCATTAGTGCTGAAGAAATCTCAAAAGAGACAATTAAACTAAAGAGTCCACTTAGGTAGCAGATGCCAAAGTTGCAGAATTAGATCTATTTGTCATAATACACAGACTCTTGATAATAATGTGCAAATAACAACAGCATTATTAACTCTTCTTACCTCCACCCACAAATATCTCAAAAGTGCTTTGAGCTGGGTCATGTAGGTTGCTTACTAAATGCAGAAGTGATTCAGTATAGCAGCTGGCTTAGTCACAAAATACTTTAATAACTATTTTTAGACTGTTATTAAACACATAATACAATTAGTGGCTCTTCAAGCAAACCACCTTCTTGGTAAAAGCAATAGGGAATGGTTCTAAGTGTCAGATTATGTTGGACCCTGATCTGTAAACCATCAAAATGGCATAATTAATTCCCGCTCAGACACTATAGATTAAATATCTGAATGCTTTTATTCTATAGTCTAAATGATACATTTAATATTATTCACACATCGAGCTGCAGTGCACTGCCTTTGAAACTATGGAATATTCATTAGAGTACACATTTTACATATCTGTAAATGAGCAATGCCACCATTTAATTATATCTTGATTTTCTTCTATTTTACAAAAACAATGGAAAACATTTAACCAAAGCTTATTTATATACTCACAGAGAAGGATGTCTCTATTGTTTGAGAGAAAAAGGTAATATGATTGGAAATGAGTTGCAAAACGACTGCAAAATGTGTGCCTTAGCATTTATAAGAATTTATTTATTTATTTAATTATTTATTTATTTATTTATTTATTTATTTATTTATTTATTTATTTATTTATTTATTTA
>JANHFP010002944.1:74513-92937 GCA_032468135.1 Calamaria suluensis | reverse complement strand
GCCATCTTTGCTGGCTGAGGAATTCTGGGAGTTGGAGTCCACAAGTCTTAAAGTTGACAAGGGTGGAGACCACTGTTATATAGCATTTGTAATATACATTCCACTTGTCTTCTATTTTTCTGAATGAACTTGATATACTTGCATGTAAGCTGAAAATTGATTTCACCTATTTACCAATAGGAGTATCCTTGAGTATACAATAATACTTTTAAAAAGTATTTAAGCAAAATAACATGAAAACTGCAGCACTTGCAAGTAAGCCAGTTGTAAAACTGCATATGAAAATCTTGAGTTTATATACACAGATGGCGCATTTTGGTGAAAAATTGACAGCTATCTATATAAATGGTACTAAATCCAGGCATTATGTAGTGTGTGTGTCCGTATATATACACACACACACACATTATATATAAAGTATACATTGTATATAAAGTATATAAAGTAAAGTGTATATAAAGTATATATTACAATATATTATGTAAAATATGTGGGGGAAACTGCAGTTCATTCTAAACGATGGCCCCATAGATGACTGAATACTGTAATAACTGATGATATGGCCAGTTCCTAGACTTCTGAAGTAGTTTTCAGAAAATTCTTTCCCATGGAGAAAGGGTTACAAAAAAGGATCCTAAAAAAAGGGTTACAAGTGCATATTCTATGCCAGAAATTTAGCTTTCATCTTCATCATCATCAAAATGGGACTACTATTTAACAACATTAAAATGGCTAGAAAAATCCTCCTTGCACTTACTGATCATGGTAGTCCCACCCGCCAGGGCTGCTTTTGTCCCCTGGAAGAAGTCATCCACAGCGGTCATTCCTTTGTATGGCATCTGCAAGTGAGTGTGGACATCAATTCCACCAGGGATAACCATCCTCCCATTGGCTTCTATAATCTTCACTCCTCCAGGAACTATTAAGTTGTCACCAATTTGCCTGATTAGGGGGAAAAAATCAAAATAGTTGGATAGGCACATCCATTTATAACGAAAAATGAAAACCCTCCGTAGGATTTAAGCATCATTTTCTCATGTATTTGTTATTTGCCTCAGTTTGTATCAATCAAATATCTCTTTGCCGGGGAGTTGTGTATATTTCACCTTTAATTAATTTTTTATTTTTAAATTCCAGTCTGTATATTATGATTTTATTTAATTATCGTACAATTGATCAGAATCAGAATCAGAATCCCTGATCTGAGATAGACAGCTTTATACATTTGTTTCATAAAGCAATAAATGAATAAATAAATACATAAAGTTATTACTTTGTAGAAGCTCAAAGGTATTTCATTCATGCTTTATTCTGCAAACAATGTGTGTCTCTTCAAGAAAAAGAATATACTTTATTAAATAAAGATACAATTATTTTTTTTACCAGAGGTGTTCTGTATATTGCAACAAAAATGTTACACATTAGGTTCAGACCAGTGGTGCAATTCAGCTGGTTCTATCTGGATCGTGGTAGCAGCGGCTGCGGGAGGCTCTGCCCAACTGCCCTGATGTAATTTTTTACCCTCTGCACGTGTGCAGAGGTGTGCATTCTCACATTTGTGAACTGGTAGCGAAGATAAGTGAATACCACCCCTGGTTGACACCCAACAAAATCAGCAGATAAAACACTTTTCTTCTGCTTCTTATTGTCTCAAGGAAAAGCAACAGGGATAAATGTTATGGAATAGTTTAGGAATACTATAATTCATATGTTCTAAATGATAGCATTTTAGAAAAATATTAAATTCTTTCTTAATATGTATGAGGCTACTTTTAAAGGGCTTTTTTCAAATAATTTAATTAGTGTAAGAATCCTGCATTATAATAGAAGCCAGTTTTTGAAGATGCAGTTTAAATGAAATTGCTTCAACTGAAGTTCTATGACATTAGTGGTGGGTTCTAAATTTTCCTCCTACCAGTTTTGTGCACGAGGCTTATTTTGTGGGTGTGGCTAGGTGGTCACATGATTGTGTGGGCATGGCTTGATGGTGACTTTCTTGTCTCCTTTTCCTTCTTTCTCTGTTTCTATCTGCTCTCCCTTCTTTCTTTTTTCTTTTCGTTTTTTCTTTATTGTCTCTTCCTTCCCTCCTTTCTTTCTTTCAGTAAGGCGGGCAGGTGGCTGTGGCGGTGGGAAAGGCGGCGGTGAGTGGGAGGAAGCAACGGGACCGCTTCCCCCCACCCCAGTAACGCGGGCGGCGGGTCCAGCACCGGTGAGCGCGCCCTGATGATCCGCTGCTGCTTTTCCTCGCTCACTCCTGGCTGCCCGCTTGCCCGGCTGCCCGCAGGGCTGGAGCTGCTGCAGAAGCTTCTCCTGGTGCTCTGGGTCTGCGGAGGCCGGCAGCAGCTCGAGCTTCCGCCCGGGAGCAGCGAAGCTTCTCCCGGTGCTCCGGGAGAATCTCTGCTGCTCCAGGGCAGGCTGGACTGCTGCAGAAGCTTCTCCCGGCGCTCTGGGGCTGCGGAGGCCGGCAGCAGCTCGAGCCCCCACCCAGGAGCAGCAAAAAAAAAATGTAAAAAATTTCGCAGATGTTTGGGGGAGGGACCGGTTCACATGACGTTATCCGGTCATTACTACCAGATGGTGTGAACCGGGAAGAACCCACCACTGCATTATGTCATTAGCACTTTGGCTTTCAGTTCAGAAGGAACTCCGCTTTCAAATGCTAATTCTTACTTCCAATGTAATATTTAAGAATGTTTTAAATACTAGATGGTAAATATAACAATATTTGAAGCACTGAAAAATTATTTGTAAATTACAAAGTATATTGCTGATGGCACAACAACATATGGTTGTTGTTTTATAAACCAGCAGTTAATAAATTATACTGGACAAACCAGCAGTTAATAAATTACATAAGAAACATGATAGACCTTAGATGTAAAACATTCCATAATGATATTGGGCTTTAATCCCAAATACCTATATTTATAGATCAGAAAAACCGCAGCTTTTAATCAGTATAAGTGATTATTATGACTTATTAAACACAGACAGCAGTCAGGTAAAAAACATCAGATATTGTAGCCTTGCTTAAAAATTTCCCTTCAATTTATAATGAAATGGCAAGTCATAATCCTGACATAAATTAATCTTGTCCCCTATTCTCTTCACCAAAGAATACTTCAATACTATGAGAGTTTAAATCCAGTAAGTATGAAGTAAGAATAGATGACCTAGGATGTTCAGTCAAAATCCAAACAGAAGCTGGTAGCAAAGGATTGCTGGACTTCTCCAATTTTTTTTTTTGACAAGCTTTGAAAACTTTATACTTACTTTATAAGACCATCCTCCATGTAAATGTCAGCATGGAATGACTGATCATCATTGACTATCCTTCCCCCTTTAATAAGAAGACGGTCACTCTGTGTGAAAGAAAAACAAAGAATATATCTGTAGTATTTATGCAATTAAAGTGCATGTCATTTTCTATCAATCTATCCCTCTTCAGAAGAAATAGACGGAGAAATACAAAATTCAAATAATGGGATGAATTAAACCATGCCAAACTTGATTTTCTACATTTTCACAAAGGATAATTTTAAAAAGAAAGGAACTTCAGTTCATTCAATGGTGGATTTGGGATGACAAATAGAACAAAATGGGGCAAAAGTCAATCATACTGCCATTAGAAATTCTAGCCATTAGAACTATTTCCTATAAGAGACTTTCCATTTTGTGTTGCTTACAGTCAAAAAAAAAAACTTTTGAGACATTTACATTAACTTCATTTACAGTTTACACATGGCATTGAGAGGTTTAAACACAGCATGAAACTCTGAGAAAAAAGATTATTAGAACAATTTATAGAAAAGAAAAATGACTTATTTTATGGACAAGAAGACTTCCATCAACATAGCATAAATATTCCCTGAAAAATATGCATAGAGATGCTCACACATGATTTTGAGCGCTGTAAACGTCCTTTCTTGTCCACTAACTGCTTAGACCAAATATGTCATAAGATTTGTTACTTCTGCTATATTATGCAATTTGGTATGCATATTTTAATTAAGAAATTAGTGATGAATAAACTTTGAAAAATCCTCCCATATTCTTTTTATACTTGGTATGGGACATTGGGTTACAAATTGCCCTTCCACTTTCTTTGTCTGAAGTTTTCTCACTGCTGTTTCTGAACAATGCGTCTCATTGTGTTCCGACTGAAAATTCCTGTTAATTATTTTCTAACATTCTTTTTGAATGATGTGTCATCAGCTTCAGAGAATGTGTTACAGAAGCAAAAATCTGACCAACTGATAGACATTAAATCCTTTGCAGCAAAGTTATTGGTATTCATTTGGCAATAATCTTACCACTGAGTCACAATCTTATCTAACGCCACAATAGCAGCACTATATATAGCAAAGAATATAATGTACCGGTTCCCAAATGCATACTTGAACTGAAGGAGGAGCTGAGATTTGAGAAGTTAAAAAGATAATAACCAGGATAAGTCTCTGCATCTCAAACTATTGGTAGGCTTATGGCAGAACAATGCCAAAGTAGTGATCTGTTTATTCAGAAAAGTTTTGATTTGTCTTTAGTTGACAAAATGATGGAAGGATGTTCTATCTTTACCAAATATGCATTCTATATTAAAGTGTGGATATTTTGGAGGTTCAGAGTAAGTGTACTCAGCTTAACACCAAAAGCATCCCAACTTCTCAATTCAGCCTGGCTCAATTATTTTTATAGTATATTTTCTTAAATGCTTCACTCTCTAATCAGTTTGCTGATTGCTATAAATACAGCTTATTGCTGAATAAACATGTATGATTAAATTATAAGGCCCCAAGTATGTGAAATAGTATATTTGAATGAAATTCTCCTCAGAAAAATATGCTATTAAGACAGGGGAGCCCGACCTTTTGGGTGCCAGGGACAAGTTCTGTGGAGGGTGTATTTTCCACAGAGTGGGCGAGCATGGTTTTGTGCACTGCCTGGATCTTGAACGTGTGAGGATGGGGGTTTGTTTGCTTGCATGGGCCGGTTACTGGCAGTCCGGAGGTTGGGGGCCCCTGCTATAAAACATTGCTTTGTATGTATAAAAGTAGTACAGGATTTGACTAATGTACCTATAAATCTACCAATCACTTGAAAATATTTCATGAATATTCTGAAAAGGTACACAAGGCATCATTTGTAATTAATAACATAACTAAATGATGACAAACCACTCTTTCTCTGAAATGTACCTGTTTTCAAGAATCAATTCACTTGTCCCATATTTTTTTTCTTTAACAAAGCATTCACTTGGGAAGGCTATATTTAGTTTTATATTCCTTAACATTAAATCTCAATGCCACTTTCAGGTCTTTCACAAAATCTAAGACAATTTGCAAAAAATGAAGTAAAAAACCCCTTGTTTTATTACATACCACCAAAATGGAAACATCATTCAATTCCCATTTCTAAGAAATGCTGTTTTAGTTCTACGTAAGGCAAAGATTTCTTCTTCATGTCAATAGCATGCAAATTTCTGAATATGCTGTAATGCCAAAGTAAATAATGTAGACCTCCTTACAAGGAATGCTGTGTGCACTGCAGAACTGCAATGATTACACTGAAAAGCCAAAATGACCGTGTGGTAGAAAAGCCTATTTATTTTAGTGTGAAAATAACCAGCCTGAATTTGTTTAGGAAAGTTAAATGATTGTGTGGGGTTTTTTTTATAATATCAAAAGTCATTCAGAATTTATAGTTAGAAAGCAATTAAGGTTGTTACCTGTAATTTGCAAGCAATTTAAGTTGTAAAGCTTTCTACTAATCTATCATTTATATACTATTGTGAACTCAGGGCTCAATTATTGGGTAATAAATTAGAGATCTATCATGCTTTGGTTTGTACAAAGAAGGGAAAAAATCTGAAGAGGAAAAAGAATGCCCTCCCATACCCATCCAAAAAAAGATTTGAAGGAACTTGATGACTACAAATGTTAACTCTCCAGAGAAGTTGGGGTTAGGGAAAACCCACTAGGTGGTAATGAAAGGTATATCCGAAAAGAGCCTGCAAATGCAGCAACCTAGCAAAAGCAGGACTACTACACATAGCAACTCCTTTGGTATGTCCCATTTTCACAGTCACTCAAATCTGAGTCACCCCTTGTATGTGGTCTATATGGGGGTTGCTCTTGAAGACCTCTCAGGAGCTTCGGTTTATTCGTAATGCAGTTGTGCAAAAATTTTCATGTGTATCTTGTTTTGTCCATGTGACATTTGGATTTCACAAGTGACGCTGGTTACCAATGCAGTTCAGCATGCCGGTTCCCATCTACATTCAAGCCCCCTTTAAAACCTAGGTACTTAGACAACTTTCTTTCTTGGATGTTTCTGCACATCTAGTAAGATTTGGAAAGTATGCGCTGGATTCCACCCATGAAATAACGCCTTCTTAAAGGACCCAGAGAGGTCCCTTGTCTATAGTTGCGCCAGCCTTTGGAATATTGAGTCTATATAGCCCTGACACTATTGCCTTTTAGGAGAGCCTTGAAGACCTTGATTGACACGTGGCATACAGACTTGTGATCCCACTTAGTCGTTGTTTTGTACTATTATTTCCTTGATATCAATGTATTAATGTTATTGATGGCTATATTTATTCCTCTTTTACTGCGGGTTACATTATTCCAAAGGTTGGGACAACTACAGACAGAGAACCTCTCTAGGCCCCTGATGTTACTTCACTGATGGGATTCCAGAGCACAACAAACTTGCCAAATTTTACCAAAAGTGCAGAAAGTCTCCAAGAAAGGAAGTTGTGTAGCTATCCAGTTATAAAAAGGGAGGAAGAGCAGGCTAGCCAATGGAAGATACAATAAAATGTTATTGGGGATAGCTATGGGGAGGCAAGGGAAGGAAGGAAGGCACTGGTAAAATTAGATGTTGGGTTATCCAGTGGGATATGCCATTAATGAAAAAATAAAGAACAGCTAACGAGAGACAAGAAAGGGATGGAAGGAAAGGCAGGAAAGTCATTCATATATATTGCACATCAACTATTGTAGCGATCGTTGGCAGAAGGAAGGAGATGTGTTGGGAAGATTAGGGCTGGATAGACTGATGGGTTACGCCATACTGGAAGCTACTAAGGAAAAGCAGATGCTATCCATCCGCTTTTCCCTATTCTCCCTCTAAAATCATTCCAATACATTCCTTGACTTATGATCATTCATTTAGTGACCATTTGAAATTACAGTGGCATTAAACAAAAGGACTTACAATCCTTGCCCAAAGTTCCAACTTCTCAAAGTTGTAGCACCCAAGTGAACCAAAGTTGGTGCTTGACAGGGCACCCATGCTTACATCATAGGAGCATTGCAATTTCCCCTCCCCAACTGTGGGCCAGGAGACCTTGGCCAGCTAGATGCACTGGTGTGTGGAAACCTACCAGGGGCTGGAAGGTTTGGCTAGCTAGGCACAACGACATTTGGGACTCCCCTCTTTCCTTCATCATGGCTTTCTCTTTACTTTGCCATGCCCAGAAGTCTCAGCAGGCCTCTCGGGTCTGCTAAATGGGTGTGAGGCATGAATTCCCTTCTCAGTTAACAGATTGAAGTGTTAAGCTCCATGTGACTCCAGAGTGCATGTTAGTCATGGAGTGCTCGGGTGGCGATAGGTGGCTGATCAAAGGCCCGACTAACAGGTATGGGGAAGGGGTGGGGCAAATAGCAGAGACTGAACGCCAAGCCGGTGCCACTCATGGCGACTCAATGAGCAGGGATTACATTTGCAATATTACAGTTTGTAAATGTAGAAAACAGAAAGATTCTTCAAGAAAATGACAATCCTATAAGGAGAAAAAAACACTACAAATCCGAGAGAAGCTCTGAAACAAGTGTCCTGTCTGATGTACTGAGTCAAAAGCTGCTTCCTATAACAAGGAGAGGATCTAAAATTTTGATTGACTTAGTCCATTGTCTGAATAGACTGTTCAACCCATCCTGGATGCTATCTCCACTAGGAAGGAGAAGACGAGATCTCTCAGGATTTGGGGAAGGGGGCAAGGAGCAGGTCCACACACACTGGCTAGCTGGGAGAGGCCTTCTGACCCACAGCAAGTTTTCACATGCTGGAAGGGAGTCCCAAGACTCCCTTATCCTAAAGGCACCTCTTCAGTTACTTAAGCGCAATGTGGAGAATTGGGTGGTAATTGAATGAGGTAGCTATGTGGATGTGTCGCTTAATGACCATAGTGAATTATAATCAAAATTTGTGGCTCAATTGTGGCTGTAAATTGAGAACTACTTGTATTTGTGGGCTTTATTTCAGTCAAAACCTAGGAAAATTAAAGTACTCTGGGTTTTGTTTCTATCACTTGACACTTGAGAATGGTTCAGCAGAACTTCTAAAAGTTCAGGTGGTTGTTTTGGCTAAAACCCATTGTATTACTTGCTTTATAAACAAAATGTAAGTTTTGGGTAAATCAGATTTATGTACAATCTTTGAATTGTTCTCAAAACTGGATTTTTAATGTATTTTATGAATTAATATTATATTTACTACACTAACAGTACCCAATCAATGGTGAGGTCTGCTTCTCTTATTGGCGATACTGCATGCTGAGCTGAACATAGACCAAACCGGTATCAGGCTCCGGCAACAAGCCAGTCAGGTTTTATTTTCATCACAATCAAATTGATCAACAGCCTCATGCATCAAACTTGGTTGTTATGTGTTTGTCTCCCTGACCATGTCAGCAATCACACAATTCGAAAGAAAATGGGAATTGTGTCAATATCAAAGGAAAATGTATGAGAAACGCCTACATTAGTACGGCCATGTTCCACAAGCATCACTCCACAACTTTGCCTACATCACCTTCCACTTTGATATATATGGGAAGTGCACACGTGGAAGGCCAAGGCAAGGATGGCAAGAGACAATAAGTGTGGGCATGAAAAATGCCCATTTAAACCAGGACGCTGTGTTTGATGGTGCAAGATGGTGCTTGTTGACCTGAAAAAAAAATTCAAGGTGATCATTCTGATGACTGGTAACACCCAATCATGGACAAATGTGCTGTGTGTGTGTGTTTCCATGCAACCTGGATTGTTTTGTATTCCTGCTTGTAATAAAACAGAGAAGGTCCATCTTCCTCTTTTGTACCATAAGCTTATTTTTTTCCGAGGAAAGCTATCTGAACTTTTTTCCCTTTCAAGAAAGAAATCAATGAATAATATGAAAAAGGAATGAAAGCTATACAGCACATTTATTTCTCTATTAAAATATGTAAGAATTTTTCAGGTTTCTTTTTTGAAAAAGTGAATGTGAGTTTATCACTGTTAATAATTTTGAAAGCATAGAATGTACCAGATCAGGAACAAAGCATTCCCATTTTAGAAATATTGCAATTATAACCATAAAGAGCTTGATTGTGGAATCAGACATATTTGTCTATTGAATGGGGGGGGGGGAGAGGAATCAGCATCAAACTCATCCCAAACATTAACTGTGAAGCAGAAACAGAGGATATGTACAATGACATCATGTCTATTTTAAAATGGAACATCCTAGATATATCCATATAGAAGAGGAACTGATGAGAAAACCAAATCATTTAGAGAAAAAGGATTGAGTAAAATAATGACTACAACTTGCTTAGTGAGAACCTCTGGACTATTACAATAAACACACTGTTCATTCTGCCAAAACTCACTTAAGCTGCCCCACACCCAACCACGTTTTCCTGCCAACCCTGTCAGCTCAGATCATTAGCCATTATTAGCCTGAGACAAATACTATCTACAGGGTAGAGATAATAATCTCATTCATGAAGTCTAGATAACTAAAGAACAGCCTCCCCCCAAGTCTTGTGTTTTCCACTGACTTAAATAGGACTTAAACCTTCTAAATCCTCAGTATAAAATGGGATATTCTCTAATGTTACACAACATTTTATTGCTTGTGAATTCCTACACAAAAGTAACAAAATACTGTAAGTCAAGGTTTCTTTTTCCTAGAGAAAGGGAGAATACATTCAATATTAACAGGTTGTGAGAAGTTCATGATTTAGCATTTTAAGGTTCTACAATATGATTAGTGCTACTGTACTGTTTTCAAATACCTTGATTCTAAAACCATACAGGCCAACAACAGTTCAATGCCAACACACACACACCTAGCTGCCCATCACATATGCAAATCTGAGTGGCTAAGAAAGAAAACATCATTATAAAATAATAATTTAATAACACCTAAAATTCAATCTAGACCCTACAAATAAAATTACAAAAAATTAAAGCATTTGGATTTATTCTTTTGCTAGGGCAAATTAGCAGAACTCACAAAGAAAATATTTAGTCCAGAAATAAACAAAACATAGACTTGCAAAAGAAATCCTATCTGACAACCGATTCCAAAAGAGTCTTCTGTCAGATTCCTTATGAGACCGTTTAATTGATCTCTATTAAAAATAATTTCAATTACTTAAGATAGTTTAAACCTGAATTTATCATGAAGTAAATTCCTCTCTTCGATACAAATTCCTTTGAATCAAACTCCATGGACATATCCAAGTAATTTTCTTGGCAACACCACAGCAGTGGTTTGTCATTTCCTTCTTCTGGGATATCTTTTTTTTAAAAAAGAAAATTAATATTATTATTTGATTTCTCAGACTAGCCTAAATCTCTGACATCCCCTATCCAAGTGTAAATAGGGACTGTCACTGCTTAGTTTGGGTTGGCTAGCAGCTAAGAAATACTAAGATACCGTAAATATGTTTAAAAAGAGAAAATGTTTGATCTAAAACTAGATTCTTAAGATTTGCAATTCTTAAGATTAAAAAAATAACCTGAATTCTATATAAAGTATGAGCTAAGGGCAAAGTTATGCACCATGTATGATATACTTAGTTATGGTATGCTATGATATGATATAAAACAGATTTGAAAGGTTTCAGCATTTCCACATGACCAGGAGGAGGAATAAGCCCAAATTAATTTTAAATTTAGCAAGGCACATTTGTTGGAAGAAAGCCAAAATTTTAAAAGTCATTCCTCTTACTGAAAGAAACATCTGAAAGATAACCCAATGATGGTATTTCTCTTTTGAGTTGCTGCAGTTCCTCTTACTCAATAAGAATCACTCCAGCTGACAACCTTAGGGGCAAACAACTGTTGTTGTACATAGTACACAAGGTGGTCTAGCCCCATGCTCTGTAGTCTGGCAGGTATGTACACTGCCAGAATGTTGCCCATAGTCTGAACTAAGGAGTATTTTTCCAATGTGTTCATATCTACTATAAATATAGTTCCTTTAAAGCAGGATTAGACAATTAATAGCAATAGCACTTAAGACTTATATTGCTTCCCATTGCTTTCCAGCCCTCTCTAGGTGGTTTACAGAGTCAGCATATTGTCCCCAATAATCTGGGTCCTCATTTTACCCACCTCGGAAGGATGGAAGGCTATGTCAACCTTGAGCCTGGTGAGATTCGATCTGCCAAACGTTTGGCAGCTGGTGATCAGCAGAAGTAGCCTGTAGTACTGCACTCTAACCACTGCGCCGTTGTGGCTCTTTTATTTAATTAATGCTCTTGCCTATCCCACAAAACATACCACTAGCCATTTTTACTTTTTTTTTGGGAGGGGGGAGGAGGCAGTTAGTGCCAGACCTGCTTCATTGTAACTACATGAATAAGTCCATGCAGTTTTCTAGGCAACATTTCCAGAAGAGGTTTGCCATTCTTTTTCCTTGGTCTGATTGGCTCTAAATCCTTCACCCGACTTCCATGCCTAAGAGGGTGATTACACATATTTCCTGATTCTTTGTCCAGAATCTTAATCGCTAGAGTTAGTGAGAATTAATTTCAAAACAATTAAAGGCAATGGGTTGCCTCTCCTGGTCTAAAGCTCCAGTAAGATGGTGCTTCTGAGGGCCTCCTCTATCAGGATCTCTGCACTTTCCTTTCCTGTTCACCCTAAAAATGAATTAATCTCAGCCTTAAAATTTAAGTAAAGATGAGATGAACTGTCAATGAAAAGAAGACAGATGAGGTAAGTGTTGCTATCAGGTGCAATAAAACAGGAGCCAGGATTGTTCAAATAAGTACCAATTTATCTATGCTGCTCTAAACAAGAATCTGAACTACCAATGGTCAAGGCAAATTTGTTGTAGATAAGAATCAACAGAATTCAAAGAAGACTGGGATTAGATATTTTGTGGGGACTAAGGGACTCCAAACAGATGATACGCCTGACCCCTCTCTCCAGTTTAGCCTGGTCATCTCCTACACCCACCCTACTTTTCCAGCTAGAGATGAACATCAAGTAGATAAGTAGTAAACAATTATCAGAGAGTGAAAGCATACTCCAAAACTGTTTTGACAATTAGATAATACAAAAGATAAAGCAAGTGTGTTTGTAAAGCAGGCAAATTAAAAAGACAAAGCAGTACAATGGAAAATAGAAAACAAAGACTAGGGTGTGCCTGATTTTTTTATCTCTAAGTCTAGGTGAGCTGCTCTTCTTTCTCTGGACTTGTTCTTTTATTTAGACTATATTCAGATTTCATCTCTCACATTCTAGATCTGGACCTGAAGATAAAGTAGGGGAAGAGGATATTAATCTCTCCAAAAAAGGCAAATCTTTTACCTTCTGTTAACTAACACTCTGCTGGATTTAAAGTAGAGGTCTGTGGTTCAAACCTTGATTGCAACATGTCTTTAGGTTTCCATAATTCAGTCTCACCAATTTCTGAAATGGCTATTTTGTGAATTGTCATGTCAAAGGCAGCCATTTTGAGACAACACCCATAACAGTTTCAAAAATTCAAATATAAATTGTGTTATAAAAGGAGTAAAAATGTTACATTAGAAAGTTACATTAGAAAGATTAGTGTATGTTACATATTTTTCCAATTTCCTGAAAACATTTAAGCCAAAAGCAGTAACTAAGTGTGCCAACTGTCACAGAGATGCACTATGGTACTAATTTGATTAACACCCCCAAACACAATTTAGAAAAAAATATAATGTGCTTTTAGAGAGGCATAATACCATCAAAGAAACTAATTCTTAATAATTTTCTATAACTTTAAAGAGTACACAATGAGTTCCAAGATAACGTGTTGAATTAAAATCCCAAGGTCCTTTCCTATACTTATTGGAGACTTTCAACTGAATCTACTGTTTTTAGCATTTCTTCTTTTGAGAAGCTATATAGATTTTAATAATTTAACATTAAAATAGTTTCCATCAACGTTTTCTAGGTTGTTAAGGACTCATGAACTTAAGAATAAATTACTACATTTATCTGATCTGAAATCAAGTTGGAATTTTTATACAATATATCCTTGATGGCCAGCCTATTAAATAATGAGGATAGTATGAATTGCTATCAACCTGCATCATCTATGCAGCAATCTGCATGTACCTATATATAATCCTGATCCACAGCATTTATTTCTTCTTTGTAAAATATGTTCCTTTATGGCAATAGATGTGGAGGGATTTGAGAACTTTACGCAGAAGACACATCATCTGGTCTGCAGGGAATATACTTCTTTAAGGTGGTCCCAGTGTTCCTAAAGAAGCAACTTCTGAGCACTTCCCAGTAGAATTATAGATCCTTGTATTTTGAGTAAGGAATATTGGCACAATAGTGTAATCTTTATACATAGCTATCACCAATTGTGCATACATATATTTGACCTAGAAAATTAGTTTCTTTCTTCATTTGCCACCTCAAAATCTTTTTTCAAATGACTTAATTTAGCCCAGCCCATCCTCAAAATTGTAGGATTACTTTCTCAGCACGAATGATTTCTCTTCAGTTCTTCTAGAAAGACATGCAAGCATTAAAAATTACACAAAGCTATATACACATGACTGCACATAAGAGGACAGAGTATAAATCCTAAGGCCAAATTCACAAGACTTTTTCTTGTTTTGAAGCAAAGGACACATTATTTTAATATGGACCCTGACAGAGGGGCTCTAGAATATGATTTCTAGATATTACATAAGTGACCAGACCCTGGTGAAAATGGATTTCCCAGCATTTCAAAGAAAGTGTTGGCTATGTCGAATACCAAAGTAGGTGTGGCAACTCTGCACAGATTATCAAAGAAGCAGAAGTACTGCAGTCAGGTGCAGCAGCACAAAAGAAAACATCATCATGGAATTTAGCTAATGGATGTGGATCACACCTTGAAGACCTAAGGGGAAAGAAAATGCATCAGTTTCCCAAGGCTGGTCCTTTGTATTACACTCGGTATATTTGTCTTGTTTCTGGATTGCTCAAACTGAAAGACAGCAGATAAGACTGATTTAAATAGCAAAAATATTGATCCATAGTGGGCACATCATGGTAATAAATCAATTATGCTCAAAACGATTCTTCAAAGAACTATGAGTGAAGATGTTATTATGCTTTCTTGAAATAACCAGGGACTGGGATCCTCAATGTTATTGCATGTAAAAATAAACAAACAAAACCTACCCCAAGTCTGACCCAATATATTCTAGAAGATTCCTTTTTTTATGGGATAAATAAACAAACTAAAATGGCATATTTTATTCAGTAACTCAGTTATTTAAGATTACAGGGGGAAAACATCTTACTCATTGCAAAATAAATCTGTAACTTGTATAATCATGTTTTTCAAATTAAAAAAACAAGGCACCCCGATTAACAGAAAATTGGTGACTTTTAACCAAAAACATTTTTTCAGGGAAATTATATATAGATGTTAAGCTTTCAGTCAAGTGTAGGTTTCGTGTGTGTGTGTGTTTCATTGTGCTTCCTTTGTTTGCTACAAAGATGGAGTAGCCATCTATTTCCCCAATGCATATCCCATCCCACAAAAGATTTCATTAAAATGCATTAGAGACAAAGTACAGCTGCACTCCTTGTATCAGAAGCCAGTAACAAAAAAGCCCAGGCCTATTAAAAACCAAGAGGGTACCCCCAAGTGCAAGGCGTTTCATTGCATCAACAATAAGTCAGGGTGGAGTATGAATCTCCTGGAAAGGCATCTGCAGAGCACACGCCAAGAAAGATGCAAAATGCTGCAATATTGCCGTCTCTCTCTTCCATGTTTTACAACGAATATATTTTTATTCAGGTTTGCAAACACTGAATTATAAAGGAACATTCCTTATATTAGTTCATAAATCTGACTTCTCTTTTTATAAAAGAACCAATTCCTTTTTTCCCCTCTTTGGTAGTCAAAGCACATGACGCACCCAAATTTGCAAGAAATAAAAATATATATGCCGTAGGCAGCTTGCAGATAACAGCATCTTTTTTTAAAAAAAGAGACAAAAAACAAAAAATAAAATGACATAAAATAAAGTGAGGAAGGATCAAGCATTTGGCTTAACCTCCAGCTTGACTCTTCTCAAAAACATAGGATCTTAAACTGAACATCTACTTCCCCTATGTAAGTTTGTAAATAGAATGTCTTCACTATGCTATAGACACTTCGGACAACAGGAAGTGGGGGGGGGGGAGTTTGGCTGATCAGAACAGTGTTAAGTCTGTATTGCAAATAAACAGCAGTGCTTTTCATAAGCACCCTACATTTTAATAAAACGATAATGTCAGAACACAAAATGAAATCCTTACAATCATTACTTGTGTAGATTAACAGAAATCCCCCATTTGTTTACTTGGGGGCCATTCCTGCAAACACTCCCTTCCTTTTCTGCATGCTGATCAGCTACCTCCTTATTCCTACTAAAACGCATTCTAGCACCTCTGAAACAACGCAGATGGCCATATTGCTGACATAAACCGTAGCAAATATAAAAATAATGCATAACAAAACCAAGAACAGAAGACAGGAGAGGTCCAGTCACTTACAGTTATCCTGGGGATATTCTTCTTGCCCTGGTAACCAGACATGATGTATGGTTGTTGTTGCAGCAGCAGTGCCGGCTCCTATCTTCCAATTCAGAAGCAGCACTAGCTTGCAAAAAAGCTCGAGCTCAGGTAGAACAAATGCCGTTCCTTACTTTTCTCTTTTTCCTCCCTCTGTTCTGCCCCCTCCCTCTGGATTCACACAATAGTAAAATTCTCTTTCTCTCTCTCTCCCTCCTCCTTTCCCAGTGACAGCTGGGTCCCTGTAAGACAAGAATGGCTGATGAAGCGACTCCTCCCTTCTTCTTTCCAGGCTCGCTTTCTCTGTGCATTGATTTCTCTCTGCTTGCCTCTTTTGCCTCACCCACTTTTATTGCTGTCACTGCAATAATGCGTGGCGGCCACTAGAGGGTAGCAATGCAAAGACTCGACGTCCTACTCCAAAGGGGATATAAGCGCAAGGATCTGTAAACCCTTTTCCAGGACTAAATGACTATGTAGATTCTCCGTCATCCAGGTCCCAAAGGTGCTTTTTGCAAGAGGCAAATAAACTTTCTGGTTTTTCTTTGTAGACGTTTCGCTTCTCATCCAAGAAGCTTCTTCGTTTTGCAGGACGTTGCTGGTTTCCAGGACAAACGCAAAGAACAGCTAGGTACACACTTCCAATAATATATGCAACTAGAAAATGGACCCAGGATTAGGGATTACTCATCATAATCCCACAGTGGGAAGTCGTTCAATAAATCCCAACTCTATGCAGCAGAATTCTAAAGCAGAATAAGTCTTGCTGGATCAACCCATAAACCTATCTAGTTTGGTCTTTGGTATAAAAACTCCTTATTTAAAAGAAAGTGCATATAATTTGAAGAAAACTACTGAGCTAGCACTTAAAAGGCTAAAGAGAGAACTTTGTAAATACAGTTTAGCCAATTCTGAAATATATCAATGATGCATTATCACTTTTTCTATTTTGCATTAGTCTTGTTAAATGTATTGCTGCTACTATTGCACTGCTATTTTTACATACACCTTGAGAGCTTACAATTTTAATATATTTCGGAAAGAGGTAAATTCCAAGGAATTCATCCACAGTTTTATAAATCACTTGCAATTTAGGAAATAATGCCACTAGGGGACAAAATGAACACAATCTCAAGATTATATTTTTTATGCTGTAAACCATCCAGAGTTGCTTTGAAATGAGAGGGGCCACAAATAAATTTAATAATTTTTTTTAAAAAAAAAATACAGCTACAGTTAAATACAAAGACACATACATTTTTGTCAGATTCCATTTAATCTTTCTATAAATTTTTTTCAATATACACTCAAGATAAATTCTGTGATAGTATAACATATAAATATAAAACTGAGAAGATACAAAGCAAGTAAAACAAATCTTTCTAGATATATCCATTCTATAAACTTTTATTCTACAATTAGCATGTCTATGATTACTGATATGCACTGTGGACCATACAATGAGGACCCAGATTGTTGGGGGCAATATGCTGACTCTGTAAACTGCTTAGAGATGGATTTAAAAGCACTATAAAACAGTATATATGTTTAAGTGCTATTGCTATACTGTAGTTCACACTAGACAGTAATTTCTTCCATGTGCAAAACTCAGGTATCTCCATTGTATGTTGAGGTGAAAATATTTTGTATTCAGACAAAATACATGAAAAAGAGCAAACCACTTTAACTGAATTCTAAAATTAATGTATAAACATCCAGTCTATTAACTACAACTCTCATAATCTTGGGCCTAATGTAGCAAAATATTAATGACTGTAGGTGCAAAAAAGTACCACAAAGATAGTTACATATATTAAGACAGCTGTGGCTCCTTGTGAATTCTTCACAACAGATATGGAAATAGTTAATTGCTTTTACTTTTGGGAGAAGAAAGATGACTTGGCCTGGCATGCAGAAGCTACTTGTTATTCCTGGAAGGCATCTTTTACTTTGGCTCTTCAGGTCTGCCACTTAAATTAAATTAAAATCTAATTAAATTAATTTGTTAATTTGATTTGTGTAAGATAAAGCCCATTCTAATCATTGAGCAATTAAGAGAAATACGAAATTAAGTCTTTTCACGGTCAACAACTTTTACATCTCATCAATTTGTATCACCCTGCAAAATTAAGAAGAAAACAAAATTCAATCCAAACAAACTTTTTTCTTGTATGGATGTGTACCAAGCGTGAAATTCAGCAAGTTCTGACAGGTTCTAGAAAACTGGTAGCGAAAATTTTGAGTAGCTTGGAGAACCAGTAAATACTACCTCTGTCTGGCCCCAGAGTGGGATGGAAATGGAGATTGGGTGTTGTCTTACCTGAACACCATTTTTCTTGCATGTCACAACGTCAATCATCGTTACCGGGTTACTGGGTTCTGCTGTGCTGAACCAATCAGTACTGGGCATGCAAAATTCTTAGCTCCTCCCCTCCTGGGAGCTCCCGCTTTTGATGCGAAGTTCAGACGAGTGCATGCCGATGTGCTGAGAAGGCAAGGGAATGCTGCACCTTGAGCCAGAGAACAACCCCCTAGAACCTATTAGGCTAGGCGGCTAAAGGGTGGGGATGATTGACGTTGTGACATGCAAGAAAAATGGT
>JANHFP010002944.1:46838-63866 GCA_032468135.1 Calamaria suluensis | reverse complement strand
CCCAAGGCTCTGTTTTAGGCCCAGTACTCTTCAACATCTTCATCAACGACTTGGATGAGGGGATAGATGGGGAACTCGTCAAATTTGCAGATGACACCAAACTGGCAGGATTAGCAAACACTCCAGAAGATAGGCTCCTCTTGGAACTTGTAGACTATTAATTCAATGTTATTAATTTTTAAATAAATTTATTCCATTATATGGTATCTTGTGTACATAAATCTTAAAATGATATGCTTGCTATGAATATCAAGTAATACACTAACAGTAAAGATCAGCTCCTTTTATACAGTGCTGGTATGCATTATTTACTTCAAAATATGATAGGGTCGTTAGCCCTGTAACATTTGGAAGTCCTGCTTCACATTCTACAGCTCTGCTTGTTTATTTTGTTTGTTTATTTTATGCTTACAGATGTCTTATAAGATGTTTTTCTGAAGAGACTTTCTTTGCTGAGCAAAGATTGAGATTTGACCTTAGTCCAATATTTTGACCACTATATTATTTCACCATTCTTAATTCCTTTACAATTCTGTAAAATGATACATGTTTTAACATTTACATCAATCTTTCTCAACCTTGGCCACTTTAAGATGTTTAGACTTTAGCTCTCAGAGTTCTATGCTGCCTGGAGAATTCTGGGAGTTGAAATTCACACATCTTAAAGTTGCCAAAATTGAGGAACACTGTTAGTACTGTGATGCTACTCTAAAATAATATAAATTGTTTAAATAAATGAATGAATAACGCATTTCTCCATCCTTGAGGAGAAACGAGCCAAAATCCTTCTCCTTCCCCTTCTCCTTTTACAGAAGGCAATGAAAAAAACAATTGTCTGCACATAGCTTATTCCTCTCAAACCAAGAAAATAAAGTCCTCAGGGAATGAGTCTCCTTTTCCCTGCAACTATCTTGATGAGAAATGATATTAAAATGGCTTTCTGGTAGAATTGGAAACCACATGTTTCGATAATTATACACAAAATGTTTATAATGAGGGACTAACTAAATTGGCAAAACTGATATATAGTTAATTGCCCAGATAATCCATTGAAAATGCAATAAAGGAAACCACAACAGGAAATATATTTCAGTTACATTTGTCTTCCAAAATATAATTCTGGCAAAAGTGAAGCTCTCTGTATGATTCTTAATAAAGATAAATGCTGAAAATAATAGATGAAAGTAAGCAGATTCCCTTGACATTTCTGTATGCTTGTGATGTTGCAGCTTATTCCTTAAAGTAGTCTGAAAATGTTCAGTAATTATTTTAGAGCGAAATTTCTTAAGTATCAGAAATCCCATTTTTCCAAGAGTATGTTATTCTGAAAGTTTAGTTGGTCCTCCTATTTGCACCAAAAGGCAGGATTGTATTAAGGCCCCTGAGTGGGACACAAAATGCTCTGGCCATTTTCCTGCCTAGCTTCCATAGATATTGTTTTATGGAATTCCTTCATCTCTGTCTCTTTCTTTACATCAATGCCAGTAGTTCTATTCTTCTGTACGGATATGATCATTTGATGGATGGATATGATTTCATTGGGACTGCCATGAGTAGAAATTTTGAGAAATTTAAACCTTGATGAATAATTGTGGAACATACCCCCACTTCCAAGAAATCTAAAGAGCTAAAATACCATTAAAGATAAACAAATAAAAAATAACACAATTTATATGCGGGACTGTCTTTCTCCTGCAATCCCTGTTCCAACCATTATGAACGGGAAGATATGTCACACCTCAAGCATTCTCTTCTTGTAATTCCTCGGAGACATACTTCATATAGCTGTGTCTGTCCTATGGGACAGCAAACATCCTGAACTTTAGATAGCCCTGACTCTGTTGAACACAATTAAACAGTAACTTGCTCTCTGGTTTATTTTGTTATAGTCTTCAACTTAGAACCATTTGTTTAGGAACCACCCAGTTACAATTGTACTGAAAAGTGTCTTACAACTGATCCTCACACTTGATCAAAATTTGGGTGCTTGACGCCTAGTATGTATTTATAACAGTTGCAGAGTCCTGGAGTCATGTAATTATCTGCAATCTTCCTAGCTGGGTTCTGACAAGCAAAGTCAGAAGCTGGATTCGCTTAATGACCACAAGATGCCTTGAACAATTGCAGCGATTCACTTAACAGCTGTGGCAAAAGTCATAAAATTGGACACCTTTCACTTGACAAGTGCCTTTCTTAGTCACAGAAATTCTGGTCCCCAATTATGGCCATAAATTTAGGATTATCTGCAATTGTTAGATTCCGTCATCAACAACACCCTACACTTGTCTGTATTACAGCCAGTTTGTTGTTTCTTGCTAATATTGTTTGTGTGGTTGTTTTTAACCCTCACATATGTGGCTATAATTGTCTCCATGGTTGAAGCAACATACAAGCCGATCAATAATTAAATAATTAAAAAATAATTAAAATAATCCAAAAGTTGGACACAATTTTTGTTACAAATCTGGAATACAACCTAGCATGCACATTACAGAATTGTTCCTACCGCAATTTCTTCTGGACAGCTTTGAAGTTGTCCAGAATGCTGTGGTAAAACAGAAGTGGAAGAATCTTAAAATGATAGGATGTCTGTTTGAAAAATGATAGGCTGTCGTTTAGAAAGAAAAGGGCAGGCAAATTCTACACAAGGGAACTCTGTAGGTCTTGATTTCCAGGGGGAAAAACCTGGATGTCTTGCAAGATCCCTCAAACTTTAGCTGAGGGAGTTATGGATTAAATTCTGTGGAAAGGAAAGATAAATTTCAGTCCTATTGGATTTTCTCAAAGTTCATGCATCTGTCTCTATCAGGACATGTCTTGTATTCATTAATCTTGAAGAGCAGGAAATAACTGAAAGATATAATCAGTAAAAATGTTTAGCCTTGAGAATATATCCGAGTTTAGTCACTGCACAAATATCTACTGTATCCTGTAGATATAAACAAACTTGTAATTTATAATTTGTATGTCCTAATCCTACCTTGCCTTTCTTCCCTTATTGAGAGGAAACAAGCTCAATTTTTGGAAATGGTTTTATAACTTATCTGATCACAGAAAAGAATTTATAGCAAAATTACCTCTACTAACAACTGGATGACTTCATTATATCCAAGAACATAAGAGTATAAATTACTACGGTAGTATTGGGTATATGTAATCTTTGTTGTTAGTGTATATTCTTGGCAACTATTTCAGTTTCCAAACAATTTAAATTTTACATACTATTGCAGAATTATAGGTAATCCTCAACTCACAACAGTTCATTTAGTGACCAAAGTTACAAAGGCACTGAAAAGTGTGACCGTTTTTCACAGTTATGACCTTTGCAGCATCAAAATTCAGATGCTTGGCAAGTGGTTCGTACTTACGACCATTGTTGTGTCCCAGGGTCATGTGATCCCCTTTTGTGACCTGACAAGCAAACTCAATGAGGAAGTCAGATTCACTTAACAACCAGGTTACTAATTTAACAACTGCAGTGGCTCATTTAACAATGGTGGCAAGAAAAGTAATAAAATGGGGCAAACTCACTTATCAAATGTCTCCCTTAAGAACAGACATTTTGGGCTCAATTGTGGTCATAAGGTGAGAAGAACCTATATTTTTTATATATGCATTTGGTGCTAGATTTCTTTTTAAAGATAAATTCTTCCATAAAAAATAATATTTGGGTACAGTAGTTTGTTGTGACACCATATTGTTATAATTATTCCTATGTAATTTGATTTGTATCTTATATAAAATTATGTCAAGTGTTTGTATATTAAGGAAAAAGTATGAAAGCAAAGTAAGGTAGTCTTCAACTTATGACACAATTGAGTGCAAAATTTATGTTGTTAAATGATAAATTTGTTAAGTGAGTTTGCTCCATTTTACAACTTTTCACACCACATTTGTTAAGTGAATTACTGCAGTTCTTAAATTAGTATCACGGTTGTTAAGTGAATCTGGTTTCACCATTGACTTTGCTTGTCAGAACGTTGCAGAAGGGGATCACATGATTCCAGGACAATGCAACTGTCATAAATGTAAGTCAGTTGTCAAGCATTTGACACATGACCACAGGGATGCTGCAATGGTCATAAGTGTTAAAAATGGTCGTAAGTCATTTTTTCAGTGCTGTTGTAACTTTGAACAGTCACTAAATGAACCTAAGGTTAAGAATTACCTGTACACAAGATTTTAATAATTTTAATAAAGATATTTAATAATTTCTTTAATACTTTTAATTTTAATTAATATGAAATGGGTGTTTTTAATAGGATTTTAAATTTTAACCCTTTAAATAATTTAAATAACTGTATTTTAGCCATTAATAATGATTTAATTCTTTTTTAATTTAAATTATTGTACATATTTTTGTCTTTTAAATTGAAACTGAATATGGCTGTACACCGCCCCGAGTCCGCGAGGAGAGGGGCGGTGTATAAATTGAAATAATAAATAAATAAATAAATTTATTCAACCATAGTTTAAAAGTTTCAGTTGATGTAGAATGAAAATTTCTAACAGTATACAAGATTTTCTAAGAGGCTGCAACCAGAGGTATTTTTCAAAGGTAGGAATGGTTCTCAAGCAAACTCAATTGGAAGTATCAAAAGGCATGAAGAAAGAACTAGCTGAGCCTTGATGGTACCTATAAAAGTGAATGAGAACTATAGTATTTTGGAATTATCTCACAAATTGACATACTACGTACATGCTATGTGCCTGCCTTTATCCCTCAAGAGTGTATACTGAAGCTGGCCTACCAGACTTTGAGTTGGGAAGGTATCCATGAGGATGTCAATGTGTGAAATCTGCTTTTTTGCCCTATATATATTGGACTCTGGATAAATAACAATAAGTAATATTTAATATATGACTTATTTCCCAAGTGATTCAGAGTATAGGCAAATTTCCTTTATACCTAATTTAATAGGTCAGCTGATCTTTATTTCCTAAAGATACTCAAACCGCATTCAATTTCTAATAATATGGTAATACTTTAGTTGGGCTCTGTACTACAGTATTCCTTAACAATGAAAAACCCATCACAGCTTACAGTTGGAGCCAATACCTCATACTAATACACAAGCCAACATTTGTATAATCCATTAGATTGTAGATTGGACATCTTGAGTAGTTTGAAAAATTCCTTGAAAAATTTGTCTCCGAAGTCAGTTTTTATTCCACCCTATAGAGCAACTTGGCCTGCATTCCAAAGGTAATTTTAGTGTGGGGTCCTACCACTGAAAATGTAATGACCACACTTCCATATGACTAGGATGGAAACTAATCAAGCAGAGAAGCCACTTGGAATTGAGAAGAAACTTCCTAAGTGAGGACAATTAACAGTGGAACAGCTTGCCTTCAGAACTTGTGGGTGCTTCATCATTCTTCTTTTTAAGAAGAGACTGGACAGTCACTTGTCTGAAATAGTATAGAATCTCCTGCTTGAGCAGGGGGATGGACTAGGAAACCTCCAAGGTCCCTTCCAGCTCTGTTCTGAGTCTGTTAAAAGGAAATCCCATTTACATAAATATTTACTTACAGGGGATAGCAGTACAGGAAGGCAAATATTATTTAGTAGATACAATAGAGTCTTGGTGGGAAAACTCTTGTGTTTGGAATATGATTACAAGATATTTTACTCAGCTGCTATGTATTTTAGTGTTTGCATTTGTGGTTGTAATTGTTTTTAATTTTAACATTTGCTACCCAAAATCACTAGTTGAGATGGGCAGCTGCTACATATAAAAATCACTAAATAAATAAAAGATACTTGTTTTAGTATTTTGACAAACAGAATCACACCACCAAAATTTTATTTCCCATCAAATTTAGGCATTGAAAAATGGGCCAGGGCATATGAAACCTGCAGATCATGGTTTGCCATGATTCAGGTAACCATGTCAGCTTCTGTATGCTTTAAAAAAATAAATTTATATACCACCACCTCTATTTAAAGCAACTCTGGGAAGCTTACAAAAATAAAATAAATATGAAAACATTAAAGTTAACAAGAATTAAACAAACCTAAGACTCAAGGACACAAGAGGTTACAAGATGGGGTCTCTATTACTCCACCAGTTATCACTAGGGTAAAGTGCCTGGGATCCAAGCTAACTGGCAAGTTTTAAGACTTTTAGATCTCACATCTGGTGGCAAGATGTTCCAAAGTACGACTTTCCTCCAGAAGTTGTAAATGTTCCAACACTGGAGGTTTTTAAAAAGAGATTGGAAAACTATTTGTCTGAAGTGGTGTAGGGTATCTTGGCTAAGCAGGAGGTTGGACTAGAAGACCTCCAAGGTCCCTTCCAACTCCTATGCCTTAGACCTTTGAGCAAAGCCATGTTTTTAGTTATGTCTGGAAGAACACTTTGTTTTGCACCCAGAAGCCAGTTGCCAACCAGTGCAATTCACAAAGGAGGTTATACATGGCATAATACTACTTCCCTGCCAACACACATTAGGCCAGCTGTAGCTTCCAAGTGATCTTCAAGGGCAACTTGACTTAGGGCCCACGGCAGTAATCCAGTCCAGTAATCCAGGTGACAATGTGAATGATCCACTAAAAAGAGTCTTGCTATAGGAAAGGGCGCAACTGGTGCAGTTGTCAGCCCTTCAAGGTAAACCAATGGCATGGAGGTCAGCACTACTTTTATAAGCTTGAAAACACTATAACAACACAATCTGACACGTCTGAATGTCCCCCCCTTAACATTATGAGTACTAGGAAGCAGTTTGCCTGAGATGTTTACTCACATTTGTGCCTAGACTCAAACCTGTTTTATGTGACTGTTGCCTTTGTGGTGGGTCTTCCTCCTGTCCCTCTTCCCACCAAATTCACAGATGAAACCTGCAATTCTCACCTGATCTTTGAGCAAAATGTGTAAGACCATGAGGACTCCAGATTGCACATCAGTCTTGAAAATATAAATATATCCCGCTCCATAACCAAAGAGAAGAAATCCTCAAATTGAGGGGATCTTAATAAGCACAATCACACAGTCTGGTCAGAATTTTACTATTAATTAATAAATTTATTTAAAACATTTGCATAGCTGCCCAACTTTTAATCATCTCTGGGTTGCTTCCAATTCCAATTCCAATTGCTTCCAATAGATGAAAAGATTCAGCCTGAGTTTGTTCCTCCTCATCCAGACCTGAGCAGTTTCCAGTCCGTGTCAGGACTTTTGACAGCCTAAAGTCAAGAGATACAGTTCAATATCATAAGTGTTTAGATGATGCCAGAACAAAACCAACAGATGACCTCAATCTGCAGTTTGATGTGACTATTAAACAGAAGGGGCAAGAGTATAGACCCTTCAGGCGCTTCAAAATGGAAATTTTCTTCACTGAACTACTCTGTTGTAAGTCAGTATTTTTCCTCCTTGTACTAAAAATACATAAATAGATTTCTATTAGAAATAATTTAGCTGCATATGAAATAATGAAAGGCATGAACTCTTATCTATAGAAGATTAGATGATCTTGTTTTTAGGGACGGTCACAGTCAAGTTCCCTATCAATCCAGGATTTCTGCTCTTGGATGCTGGTGTTTCTTTGCAAATTTCTTCTTTGCAAATAAATGCTATTTTTAATCTCTCATGTTGAGAATATCAATATGCAAAATATTAAATCTTGCATGTGTGCATATGGTTGGGTGGAGAAGTGTGTGTGTGTGTGTGTGTATGTGTAAGGTCTGATAGCAAATTTAAGAGCTTTTAAGGAGCGATATATATACCTCATTTCTACCAAAGGCATGAAGAAAAAAAATCTAATTCTACTTTTGTTGTTGTTGTTAGTTGCGAAGTCATGTCCCATGATCCCATGGACAACTTTCCTCCAGGCCTTCCTGTCCTCTACCATCCCCCGGAGACCATTTAAGATCAAACCAACTGCTTGACTCACCTTTCTCATGATGTGCTCTAAACATAAATTAAATAGGCAGGATGACAGTATACATCCTTGCCAAACTTCTTTTTCGATTTTGAACTAATCAGTGGTTCTGTGTCCAGTTTTCACTGTTGCTTCTTGACCCGCATATAGGTTTCTCAAGAGACAAATAAGATGGTCTGGTACTCTGAGAACTTCCCACAATTTGTTGTGATCCACATAATCAGAGGCTTTAGCATAGTAAATGAAGGAGAAGTAGATGTTTTTCTGGAACTCCCTAGCTTTCTCCATGATCCAGCATATGCTGGAAATTTGATCTCTAGTTCCTCTGCCTCTTTGAAATCCTGCCTGCACTTCTGGTAGTTTTCGGTCCATATACCACTGGAGCCTAGTTTGTAGGATTTTAAGCATAACTTTGCTAGCATGTGAAATGAGTGCATTTGTTGTTTAATAGTTTGACTCAAAAAACAAAAGTCAAAGTACAGTAGTGCCTAGAATGAAACAGAATTGTCTATTAAACATTTGGCTTTGGTTTTTTTCTTTAATGCCAGCCATATGAAAGAAGGAATGTCTACAGAGACATACTTTTGGCCAAAAAATGAGGTTAGATATTGGCAGAAGTTTGTTTTGAGAAACAGTTGCTGCTGGACAAAGTAATAACAGATGAAAATCTGTTTTACTCTTACTGTTCTAAAATAGAACATGCTGCATATCTGGAAAAACAGATGCTCTAAATTTTGGGCACTGAATATTATTTGTTTTAATTTTAATTATTTTTTTAAAAAAAATCCTATTTCTTTGTTTTTTCTGCTGAAGATATTTATTGAGGCAATACTATGCCCTTTTTTCTTGTTTTAAATGACTACTGATCCAAACCAATAAACTTCTCCATATGGATAATCCAGGTTGCAGGTTATTGTTTGTATGATACTGTCCTAGCATGTTATCTGCATTATTTGCTTGCAGAAATAATATGAAATAATAAGATTTCTAGGAATAGTTCAGAGGTTATAATAAAACTCCACGTAATCTGAAGAAATATAGTTTCTTATGTAATATACAGTATAATCTGGAAAAAGAAACAACAAATATTCAATAGAATAAAAAAATAATGCCTTTAAATAGGATCCCTGCAAAAACCAACTGGTCCAGTTCATTGATTTTGCAGAAAAGTAAGGTCATAACTCCAGTTCATGAATGAAAATACAGCAAAATTAAAATTAGAGAGCAGGAATCTTAACGGAGATGTTCACTTGTAGAGTATTCAATAGCATCTTATTATACTAGCCAGAGAAAGCTGTCTACCTTCATCAATCAGGAAAGACAGTTAGGCTCCAGAGTTTAGCAAGGGAAGCTGAAAGCATGAAATGAATGAGTTAAAAGCCTTTGAACATTTGAAGAAGCTGTTATGTGGTATTGTGCTGATGTAAAGCACAAAAGCTTCCTAGCAGAATGGGAAGAAACAAGCAACTTGGCAAAAGTGAAAGAGCTCCCACAGATGCTCCATTCACAGCCAGCAATGACTTACTTAGAGTAATGCATACTTAAGTGCTTGATATATTTAAGGTTATCATTCATGTCAGTTCTGCATTCATTTGAACTTGTCCTCTTCCTTTGTAGTAGCTATTATGGGAGAGAATGTAAAAAAAATTGTCAGCAGAAACAACCACATCAGGAGGACAGTCAAAACCCCTTAAATTAACCAAAGAAGTAATAAACAGAGCACTCTATTTAGCATCATTATCATATCCATGCTACCTGGCATTGTAAGGTTTTACTTGCAAATTTAGGCTAACATTATGCACATTGATATCAAAGATCTTATAGAAGATTTCCATGACTCTTAATTTGAAAAGTGATAGCACCCATTTGGAAAATATATCAAGACCAAACCTTCTCAATAAAGCTGAATTAGAATGGATTTGCACATTTTCCCCTTGGGAAATTCATGACTCTCAAAACCAAGCTGGGGTATATCTGCACCTGGGAAGGATTCCTCATCTCTGTCTTCATAGAAAAAGTACTGGAGCTATAGTAAGGATAAGATGCCATTCTATTAGCAAAGAAAAGGGAAATGGTAAAAGACTTTTGGGTCCTAATGTTTAGACCAGAAATAGCTAAGGCTTCAAAAGGCCTGTCAAACTCTCAAATTATAGGTTATGACTTTTTTTTTAACCTCAGCGTTGCCTCTTTTTTTTGTGTGCAAAAAATGGTTATTTCAACATAGTATATCGATGTTGGGTTGTGAACATATAAAATGGTTATTTGGAACTTGTCCTGTCATTAATGCAGAAAGGACTGTGTGCTCATTTCATCAGCACAAATTGAGAGTTTTGCAATAAAGGTATTAGAAGTGGTCATCCCCAAAGACATACAGTAAATACATAATTTTGGAAGTTCCATTAAATTCTTCTGTACATTAATCAATGCAGGACAGTTAGATTTCTATTTATTAATCAATCAATCAGGCCACTGGGGATAGGAAGATCTGATATGTGTGTGTGTCTGTGTGTGTTTATGTATGTAAATAGACAAGGTATTCTCATCCCTTTTTACAAATGTGCAGTGTCAGTACATATCCAACAGTGGTGGCGCTTAAATGTCAAAGTTGTGCCCACCATCTTCCCTGTTTTGACCTCTTTTGTAAATGCCATTGATCGGGTGAATTTATACATTCATTTCCATGTTCTCATCTATGTAACAAAAATAACTTGCTCCAATTAGCAAGTCGTCATAGACATCACAGATTGCTCACATATTTTTGCCAGCTTGCATCCAGCAATACAATTTTCAGTGGTGTAAGTTTCAATATTCAGTTTAAACCAAATAGTGAAGATTGTTGGATTGAATTCAATTTTAAACAAAGAAAAATCAGGGAGTGGCCATATGTTCAGGAATAAAGTGTCTCTTTGTTTAATCAAATTAGATTCGTGGCTAAACTTTCACATTTTTCTACTCAAATAAACAATTTCCCTGAGAATTTGGGCAACAAGAACAGGAATCCAGCTGAATTAGAATACCCATTTTTTTTCACCATTTTCCATGGAGGTCAGCTAAACAGGAAGTTGTCAAAAGGATATTGGGACAATTGTGCTTAAGGATGCTGGAAATTGTAGTTTAACATCCATTGGGATGTCAAAGGTTGTGCATCCCTGGCCTGAGGAACAGAATGGAATGCAATTTAAGTAATTGTTTATATGTATTGGCTTCATCTTTCTAGCCTACAACTAGCTTTCAATACTTTCAAAAGCTTCTCAAAATGCCTGGTTTTTTCCCCCAGTTATTAAGGAAATATGAGAAATTAACCATAAGTGTTCAGAGACTCAAAACTTCTGCTGGAATATATATTCCAAAAAGAATGCCTAGATCCCAATGATGAGAGACAGGTTGTTTCTTCAAATGTTAAGAGTCCAGCATTCAATTAACTGGGAAGAATAAGATCTATTATTTAGCAAAAGAATGTATTATATAGAAGCTGCCTCATTAGCCTCTAGCTACAGAGAAAGAACTTTGAGTCAGATACTTCTTGCTAATTGTTCCCAGGCTGCCTTGGAGATGTAAAGACATAGCAGAAGAGTTAGGTCATCACATTGTGATATGGAGATAGGAAGAAACCTGAACTGAACAAGGTGGTAGTGGTGTGTGAGAGAGTTTTCCATCTCCAAAAATTGAAGACAAAACTAAGACCAACGAGGATTTCCTCCCAATCTTTAAAAGACTAATCTGATAAAAGACAGCTTTGCATAGTGATTAAAGACACCAAGCTAGAAACCAGGCATCTGTGAGTTCTAGTTCCATGTTAGGAAGGAAGCCATCTGGGTGACCTAGGGCCAGTCACACACACTCAGCCCTAGAAAGCAGGCAAGGGCAAAAGCACTTCCAAAAAAACCTTTCCAAGTAGACTGCAGAGATTTGACCAGACAGTCGCCAAAAGTGTGTGTCAGATTTGTTTGTGTTTGTTATGTAAATTGAAAATAAAAACAAAACTAATTTAAAACAAAAAGAAAGTGTGTTTTTGAAACTTTGGCAAATCTGATTTTGGGAGTAAGGAGTATTCTTCCTATTTATTATTTATTTATTAATTTGATTTATATACCGCCCCTCTCCTCGTGGACTCGGGGCGGTGTACAGCCATTCAAATACAATTTAAAAACAAGAATAAATTAATTAATTAAAAAGATACAAAGCCTTTCCCCAAAAAAATATTAAGGATTTTTTAAAAAATTCAACTCCCCAATCTAACCTACAAGCCAAGACCTGATTAATTGATAGATACAAAATGCAGCCTCTTTCATCTTGCTTAGGTAAGGTCAACTAGATTTTTCTGCCTGTTCTGATAGAAACAAAGAAAATATTTCAGCAATTTGGGGAAAAGGAAGAGCCTCAGTACATAGAGCCCAAAGTGGGGAGACCCTTGCCATTAGCAACTGCTGAATTAATCACAGGAATTGTAACATTTATAGTAAAAAATAATAATCTCTTGTATGCAAACAAGGATTTTACTTATTTTTAGTTCCTGCTGCCAAAATGAGAAATTATGATAAAGCACATGAAATATCATCTCTGCTGAATTTCTAAAAATCAAATGTATCCCCCCCCACTTGAACTACACAAATCAGTTCACAATAACGTATCAAAATCAATATAAGTCAAGAAGATTGCATTGCAATCACAACAATGCAAACAGAACAGCAAAAAAAAAAAAAAGGAAAGGAAAGGAAAGCCCAAATTCCACAGTGAAATAAGGATCACAGAAGCAATTTAGTGAAAACAACAGAATGGAGAAAAAAAGTTAAATAGTGGGGGTATTGAAAAGGGAGAGTTGGTCTGAGTCTGACACTGCCTTCAACAGCCCCCAAAGTATTTTCTCTTCTCTCTGAAGTGTTAAAGCTTCGGATATAGAATTAGACAGTTCAGTTTTAGCCCTTGATGAAAGGCTGAATTGCAACATCACCAGATGACTGGGAAGTACAATGGCCTTGTTATTAATTATTTAAAGGCCTCTGAAAGGGGAAATGTGGTACGAAGGAAGAGCCCATGACAGACCAGGCATTGCTTCACTTCACATGATTGATTCTCTTGTTTTACTAATAAGAATGCCCTGCTGAGGACAGGAATAAATTCCAAATTGCTTAAAGGCTCGGTTGCATACTTGCTCCGAAGTTAATATGTAACAGCACCCTTCCAGCTGCAATCCTAAAACCCACTTACCTGGGTGGGCATAAGCCTCACCGCATTCGGTGGAGCTTACATCTGAACAGAGACAGTACAGCTCTAAGAGACCTTTGTTCAGAATATGACATAATGGAATGCTAGGCAAAGAAAGTGTAGGCTTTCAGCCAGTTGAAACTTTGCAGAGTTAATCATTTACACACTTCGTTATCTTTACATAAAAGGAAACTGCAGGAAAGAAAAATGATTGCCATATTTCTTTTGATGTAGTTGAACTCACTGAATCTTCATTCTACATAAGGGTTCGGAATCATCTTAAAATTATGCCCAACAAAAGTTATGATTCTCATCTGACATTTGAAACAGACTTGCTGCCTGTCTAACTGATACACAGAGAGGGCTAGATCAAATATAATGCAAATAGATTTCTGCTCATGCAGCAAGGAAAGACTTTTGCTTCCTCAGCCCACCCCTCCCTGTGATTTGGACCCCTCCCCTTCAAATCTGTTCAAAATTAAAAGTGCTGCTCAGATAGTTCATTGTGGATTGTGATTTTCCTCTGCTGAAAAGTTGTTCCAACTTTCTTTTGAAAGCTGCTTTTAAAATCCCCTTCAGCTTTAAAAGCATTTGCCATTTTCCCTGCAAGGCTACTGTGAAAGAAAAGCAAGTCTTACAACATTTTGATTTGCACTGAAAATTGTACGGTTTTTTGGATTCAAACTATACTTTCAATTTAATCATGAATTTAAAAGGCTTTTTTCAAAAGATTTACAATTCCGCTTTGCAAGCAAGACTCTGTGGGATCAAACCACCTCAGTATTTTGGGTTCAGTTCCCTGCTTTTCTATTGTAGTTCTTATACATGATGACTTAGAAGTTGTGCCCTACAGATTTCAACAGAAGTAATCTTCAGATATATATGTAGAGCAGGCATGAGGAACTTAGCTTTCTTTCTTCACAGTAAAATAAGTGCCAATACTGTACTAATGAAATAATTTACATGATGCCCTTCCACAGTAAATACTGAAACTTAATGCCTCATCACTTTTCCAAAAGAACGTAAAGGACTAAAGGTATCTGATATTTTTCTAACAAAGCTCCTTATTCCTCCACAAACATTACAATCCTTTGAGCCCCACTTCTGGGATTCTGAAGTGTTAAGCAGTTCTAAAACTCACATGTATTTATACCAAAACCTCAGTGGAGAAGGATCATGTTGTATTTTATGTTCATGTTTGTTGAGAACCACATAGACAGAGTGTTGTGTATATAGTTATTGGGCTACAAGCTTGCACAAATGAGTGTACCAGTTATTTTGGGCGGGAAATAAAGGTGCGAATATGTGGGGAGTTAAGAGGAGGTTTGGCGCTACAATGTTGCAAGCTCTAATTAATGGGTTCCGTTTAGGCGCGAAGCCGTCTGTATATATAGAGCGGCTGTGTTAAAGCTGCAGTTCCTCTTTCTGAGTTTTGCGTCTGTTCCTATTGTGTTGAATAAACCTGTGTGTGAGTAATACCTATTGTGGCTTCTTTCTACAATCCAACAGCAACATTTTTATTAATAGGTTATTTTTATACTCTGCTTCTAAAAGTTACTCAAATCATTTAAGCACACTTCAATTTGTTTTGTTTTTCTGTCTGAGCAAAAGAACTTCTGTCCAATCTGGATTAAGCATTGATTTGTTTTCCTTCACCACATCCATGATTAATAGCAGCTTCTGTTCTGTACTTCTGCAGCTCCCTTGAATTTGGTAAGAGTTTTAATCAATGGTTTATTCTCTGAAAAAGAAAAATTAAGAGTATCAATTCCTCTCAGATTCATGCTTATTAGCATAGTAGAGAATGCCACTCAGGGTACTCAATCACCAAAACTGGCATCATTATCATCATCACTGTTGTTGCTATTGTTTGTGGTATTGGCACAAAATGTGCAGTTCCAAACACAGACATGCAGTTCGAAAGGTATTTGGGTAACTTAACACAAGTAATGCAAATGTTGCATTACTTTAGATGAAAACAGGAAAGCATAAACTAAACTCCAACCTAACTATGCTCATTTTCCCCCATTCTCATTGGAGAGGATGGACCTGGCATACGCTAGTGTTGTTTCTAAGAAAGCACACATCAATGTTTCCAGGATGAAGGAAAGTGTGGTACTTGCAGAATACAGAATAATAAACTTGGGAGGGACCTTGGGGGTCTTCTAGTCCAACTCCCTGCTCTAGCAGGAGAACCTATACCCATGATGGCGAACCTATGGCACAGCATATCTGTGGGCACAAAAGCATTACCCTAGCGTAGCTCCTGTCGTCTGATTTTTGGGCCTTCCAGACCTACCGGAAGTTGGGAGATGGGTCATGTCCTGCCTCCGGAGGGGTGGGGAAGGCCCTTTTCACCCGTTCTAGGCTCCAAGAAAATGTCTGCAGCCTGGGGAGGGTGAAAAACTGGCGTACCGGGCCCACCAGTAACCTTTTTGCCATCACATGCCAAAAGTGGGAGGGGTGTGGGGAGGGCGCACACATGCACGGGGGCATTGAATCCCATGCTCCCCACACTTTTGGCACACTTTTGGCATCACTGCCCTATACCATTCCAGACAAGTGGCTGTCCAGTCTCTTCTTAAAAGCCTCCAGTGATGAAGGCTTCTGAAGCCATTCCACTGGTTAATTGTTCTCACTATTAGGAAATTTCTCCTTAGTTCTAGGTTGCTTCTCTCCTTGATTAGTTTCTCTCTGTTGTTTCTTGACTTGCCTTCTGATGTTTTGGCAAATAGTTTTACATGGTTAAAGGTCCACTTGGCACATGCCATCTTTAAATCCTGGTGTCTCCAGATGCCGGGGAGGGGAGGGGGTCCATTGCAGAATGTTAACAGCTGCTGCTGGTTCAGTTCATAGTACTGAACTAAATGGGCCAATGGTTTAACTCTTCTAGAGTAGAGAAGGTTTTTTTCCTGACAAAAACAAGTAAGGTTTTTCCAATGTATGACAAGCTTGTTGGCAAAAAGCAACAACCCAGTATATTCTTAGGACCACTGTAGTGCATCTTTTCCTGAAACAGGATTCTCAAGAACAAAGCATGCCTATAAGGAAAAGGAACAGATGTGGTGTAGTGATGCATGCTGTGCGCACAATTTATAATTTCACTTTACTCTGCAGTTTTGTGTCCATCCCCAAATGAAAACACTGTGGATGCTCATGCATAACATGCCTCTCAAGGTGGAATGCAGCAGGATCTGACCAAAGAAAAGTTAAAATCAGTGGGGCAAGTAACGAAGTTTAGTTTAGATAACATTGAACCTCAACAACTCATCAGCAAAAGACAAAGGGGTGTACCGGAGTGAAATGTAAAATTTGTTGCTACCGGTTCTGTGGGCGTGGCATGGTGGTGGGTGGATCATGTGACTGGGTGGGTGTGGCTAATTTTCTTTTACATTTATAAAACATTTTTTACTACCAGTTCTGGGGAGTAGGTAGTAAAAAATGCTTTTAAAATGTAAAGAAAGCCTCAGAGAATCACAGTAGAGCTGCGCTATCATGGGAGGATTTTTTCCTTACATTTTAAAGGAATTTTTTTCTACTTAAGTATTTGCTGGATTAGATAGAAAAAAAATCCTTTAAAATGTAAGAAAAAAAAGCCTCCCATGATCGCGCAGCTCTACTGTGATCCTCTGAGGCTCTCTTTACATTTTAAAGGATTTTTTTCCTACCTAATCCAGCGAATATTTAGGTAGAAAAAAAAGTCCTTTAAAATGTAATAGACTCCAATGATCATGCAGAGGGGGCGGGGCCAGGGATTTTTGCTACCAGTTCTCCAAACCACCCGCCATCATTGCTACTGGATTGGCCAAACTGGTCCGAACTGGGAGCATTTCACCCCTGGGGTGTACTCTACATCTTTAGTTATAATATGAGCATGTGAATAAACAAAGCATTTCTGTGTATTTGCTGCACATTTTAGCCTATCATTACCAAACCTGA
>JANHFP010002944.1:17118-36873 GCA_032468135.1 Calamaria suluensis | reverse complement strand
TTCATTAGGATGAAACTCCAAATTCACCATCATCTTTCCCAGAAGCTTCTTACCTCTGAAACACCCTCTTCACCCCACAAACGCCTTCTTAGAAATGGAAGTACATTTTTATAAGAGGTAAAAGCATCCTACTATGTACACAGAACTATATATATATATATGTACACAAAAATACGAATGTATTGACATATATATGTATATAAGGGAACTAATTTTGACTTATGGAGAGTTTGAAAGTCAGTGTCAAGAGGTGGATATTAGGCACAGATTGGGTTTCACTGAGCAGAGGGGGGGAAGCCCCTCCAGGGTCCAAGAAGACCCCTGAATGTTCTCCATAGTAAACCTTCATGTATGGAGCTGGGTTTTAACTGTCCTCCTCCATAGCTTTAATCAAAAATCTGGTTGTACATATCAGAGACAGTGGCCTGAGCATGCATTTACAAAGAACACATTGCAATACTAAAGGCAGAGCTGAGATGATTGTAGTTCTTTCAGCATGCTAGTACTGCTCCTTAGCATTTCCTCAAGCCATATCATTTTTTTCATACTTTTCAAAGGATGGAGGAGAAATTGAAATTAAATTCCATGGGAATAGAAAAGCACAACAAGGGACAAGGATGACAAAAGACAACAAGCCATATGCTATCAAAGCAACCCTCTTGCCCAAAAGTGAACAACACATTTTTCTGAAATGTTAAAAGGACGAAATCTCGGTTATTCCATACAGAGGAAGTCAGATGACAAAGGCAAACTACATAATGCATTGTCTGATGATGATATTTGCAGAATAGAAGGTTTACATGGGTGGGCATAGACAAGAGCAAATATATCAATAATATCAGCTGTTATTACCTAATAAAGTTATATGTTTATATTTGGATGCAGTTGCATTTTGACACAGTCCTTTTAAGAGTAATCACTTCCATCCAGTTAGTGGTCACAAGCAAATTTTCATGTTGAAAACACAACTGAAATATAGAGCTGGGTATTTATGTATGACTCAATCTTATAAGAAAACCAAGACATCTGAAAAATGGTAGCTGTGGCTCAAAGTCCCAGTAGTATAAAAAAAACCTATATTGCTATATTCTAAGTTTCATGGAAGGTGTTATGTGGGTCCTGAATATTTCTTCTTTTAAATATCACATTGTGTATGTTTCTGCCTATGTCTGTGTATATGTGTATACACTGCATGTTTTATTTTAGTTTTATACTGCACTATATAGAGGGAAAATTCTAAACCAGTGTTTCTCAAACTTGGTAACTTTAAGCTGTGTGGACTTTAGCTCCCAGAATTCCCCAGCCAGCAAGTTTAAGAAGCACTGTTTTAGACTGCCATAAGAATTCACTGTGTGTATCTTGTTTCAGTGTATTGTAGTTGGCAGTATCTGGACTGAGGCAATCTATAACACTCTTGCAAAACAGGAAATAGTCTGCAGGCTGAATATTTCTTCCTCAGTTATTTTAGAACCACAAAAGACTTGAACATTAACATACACAGTATAAGAACAGCCTCTGTTCCACTACTATATCTGATAAGAAAATATAAAATGAATAGTGTAAGGTTCTTTTTATCAGCAGGTTTCCTTTCTATTTTCATTTACTAACAAAACTCCATTTTAAAGCAATTTACCAACTGTGTCATGTACAGATTGTACAGATTGCAGGAAACACTCCGCCAACAACAATGGTAGTCTCTTTGATAGAGCCATGGTGACTCAGTGGTTAGAATGCAATATTGCAGGCTAATTCTGCCCACTGCCAGGAATTCGATCCTGACCGGCTCATGGTTGACTCAGCCTTCCATCCTTCCAAGGTTGGTAAAAAGAGGAGCCAGATTGTTGGGGGCAATATGCTAACTCTGTTAAGTGCTTAGAAAGTGCTGTAAAGTATATACTTATATACTAAGGCATATAAGTCTAAGTGCTATTGCTATTGCTACATGGATAAGTTTATTTGGTTCACTTTCCTCTACTTCCTGGTAGATGGACCATAGCAACAAATGGTATATCAAGTCCATGTGCTTATGGCCCCTCCAGGCTGTAGCAGGCAGCTTCACCAATTTGCTGTCCTCCACCTGGGCAGCAAAAATGCAGCAATAATATGTTAACTAGCAATTAGGATCCCAAATCATATACAAAATGGTACAGGTGGTAAATAGCATGCTACTATGCATATCTCCATAAACTCTCTGTTTTGTATAGATATCAGTCCAATTTCATCCGTAACTTCTGGGATTTTCCTGACAAATACTAGGGAATTATTATAAAGAAATGAAAACAAGTATTTAAATATCAGCAGATGTATGTAAAGATAAAATTATTAAATATAATTATCCTTAAAAGCTTTCTATCATCTTTCTGATGATGATGTAAATGATTTTTGTTAATCACAGCACAATTGTATTGTTGAGAAGCTTCAGATGCTTTTTCTTAATCTTGTGCTGACTGACAGAATTTATGCATTTTTGCAGAAGGACAAAAAACAATATTTAGGTCTGCATATTTTCCTATATGCTCATATGTTACAAAGGATTAAAGTGGTTTATTCTTGAAGTTCACTGTGATACAAAGAACATTCAACCATGTAAGCCTTTGAGATGGACTATATTTGACCCAAGGAAATCATCATCATCCTATTTTTTTACTGGAACCATATGACAATGGAGAACAAAAGGCAGATGAAAAATGTCAGTTACTAGATAGAAAAAAATGGTGGTTTTTTTGGAATATCATCAATTTTTCTGAATAAGTTATGTAAATAAGTTATATAAATAGATCTACTTAAACTGCTTCATATAAGGTTGTTCTTTGGAAACCTAATCATATTCTGCAAGGTATATTATAATAAACACAGAATGAATAAACTGTTTCTTTTAAAACAGATAATTTAGGGAATCCTCAAGGAACAAGATCAGAAAAGGAAAATATTTTACTTTTCAGTACTATTGTACACTTGTGTGCTGTGTGTAACCTACAATATATTCTCAACTAACAAGGACAATTTCATACCTGGACATTTCCCAGCCATCTCTAGTTTTATGCTTAGGTTCAGAGTAGACTGGTAGATGTGGAAGAATTTTCTTGAAGTTGGAGTCCAAAACGTAATTTATCATTAAGCAATTCAACGTTTGGCATGTACCTTTTTTTGTCTTTACTATGTTTTTAGTTTTCATAATCCTATTCAATGAAAGTCTGAAAGGAAGGGACAACTTCAAGTAGGATTTTAGAACTATGTGATGTAAATTTATCAAAGTATAGTAAGTATATACTTTGAGACATGCAATACGTATCAAAATCTTCAATATACCAACTGATTGACTACAAGGGCTGAATCCTCGTCTCCTCTGGAATGAGGACAGATTTTAGAAACCAACCTAATATGTTCTTTGGTTGATAGAACAAAACTGATTACACAGATTCAACTCAGAACTGTACTTGAGAATATAGGGCTAAGTAATATGCTTGGATTATCAGGTATGATGGTGACCAAGCAGTAGATGCTCAAAGTTTTAGGCATTCCAATCTTGGATTGGAAGAGGTTTTGCTAGATGACTTCAGACTGATTTTGAATGCTAAGCATCACTTAAGGTACATCTTTCAAGATAGATTGGTATTATTATTGATATGGAACAAACATCCAGAAGAAAAGTAAAATTCTTTCTTTTATTTTTAAATGTCATTAAATTATGCAGGTTCATGGGTGACCGTCCAACCCTTGCTATATATAGGGGGAATAAACAAGTCTACAATATCTGGGCTGCAGACAAGAACAACAACAAAAAAGAAATCCAAGGAAAGAAAAGCGGAAGATCCTTTGTTGCCATCTGATTGGTCAGCTGGATTTTTACAGCCCAGATGTGGTAATTTAAGAGGAGAGTACAAATGGAAAAATTGGGCAGTGAGGATTTTTAGGAGCAGAAGTGGTGGGATACTAATCTCCACTAAGATCTCCTGCTGCCTTAAGTGCAGTGACTGGATTGCCTTGAATGCATGGGAGTAGTAAATGGGATCCCCCCCCAAATACAAGCCAGTGATTTCAGATGAGCATTTGCATGACCAAGAGATACTTCCACAAAGAAAACTATCAAAATTGAATGTAACACCTTGTGTCACCTAGAAAAGAATTGCTGCATTCAGGTAGACCTCAATGCTAATTTCAGACCTATCCTCACAAAACAAATTTGCATTTTCATTGTGCAGGCTTGCTAACCAAGAGATGTCCCCATTATGATTCTTGCAGCCAGGGAAGAAAACAAACATGGCGGCGAGGGAAAACAAAAACCCGCTTATCTTGTTAGTACATTAACTGCTGGAATGAATTCAAGGGCAGAATGTTGTGAAGCTGAAGTCTCACTAAAGGTGTTTGCTTCTTCTCAGATGCCATTGTTTCTTACCCTTCTATCCCAGTTCCTGAATAGATATTAAGCAGCTAGCTAAATTAGTGTGGCATTCTTGGAAGAGTTTGTCCTTTGACCATAGCATACATTTCTAGCACACAGTTCTTCATGGACAGTTTTCATAAGACTACAGCATTGGTCCTCACAAGCACTGTCAGCCACTCTCACTAGGCCCGACCATCCTTGATCCAGCAGGCAGCAGTAGGTTAATGTCAATTATATCTATCCTGTTGTCCACCCAGTTTGAAACAAAAACAAGAGTTCTTTTGTTCACATTGCAGCTGTCATTGTTCCTGAGTTTAAAAACAGAAAAAAAGTGTCCCTGTATTAAGAAAGCCAATTTTTTTCCCCAAATGGATATTATCGTAATGGTCCTCTTAGAATTCTAAATACTTTGTCCCCACAATTATTGAAGACTTTCATGGGAAGTTGATGTTTTAGGTTTAAAATAATCCCCCTGCACAGCAGGGATTGATAGTCTGTAGTCACTTTGGTTCCTTGCCTGACATACTTTTACTCAATCTGCTGAATGTGGCTTCTTGCTGATTATTATTATTTTATTAAATAAACCTAGTGATGTATGCTGCTGGGATATTCTCTTCCTCCTCGCAGAATTTCCTTAAGTGCAGCTGATATTGGAGTTTTAGACAGGAACTGTCAAGTAACACATCTTGAATGATGGCTTTAAACTGCATGGTGGGAGTAGTCTTGATTGCAGAGAGTTGCTTTGTGTTAAAATAGTTGTAAACAGTGGGGTTTTTTGTGGGGGTTTGGAAGCATCTGCCCTCTCAGGACTTTTCTGTGTTGGTGATCAGTCTGGAAAATGACCAAAATAAATATATAGTTGAAGGAGTCTGCATTAATGAAATTTAATTACCCATTTACTGCAAGATCCCTGAAACCTAGAGCCTGTTATATTGGATTAAATTAAATTGTCATCTATTCTTTAAAAATCAATTATTGCATTACCCAACCTTTGCTCTTCAGAGCTCAAGGATACATATCATGGAGTTGCTATCAAATTTATTCCTCCTATTATGGTGTTTCTCCAAAATAAGACCCTGTCTTATATATATATATTGAACCCTGAAATAAGCACTTGGCCTTATTGCCATGCACTCAAAAGTCCGATTGGGCTTATTATCAGGGGATGTCTTATTTTGCGGGAAACGGTATAAATAGTAATATGAGGTTGTAGAGCTACAAAAGTCACTCACTGAGCTCTGTGATCAAGTGTAATCCTGCCCAAGGCTCTCAAGCTGCAGAAGTTGCTATCTTAACCATTATGGTACTCTGTAACTAAATTTTTAATACCTCAGTATTTTGACATTTTGTAACCTACATATATAACAGAATAACAGAGTTGGAAGAGACTTTGGAGATCTTCTAGTTGAACTTCCTGCTCAAGCAGATGAATGCCTTTCTAATCTCTTCTTAAAAACCTCCAGTGAAAGAGCATCCACAACTTCTGAAGGCAAGCCGTTCCACTTATTAATTGTTATCACTGTCAGGAAATTTCTTCCTATTTCTAGGTTGGTTCTGTTCTTGACTAGTTTCCATCCATTGCTTCTTGTTCTGCCTTTAGGTGCTTTGGAGAAAAGGCTGATACCCTTCCCCCCTTCTTTGTGGCAGTCCCTTAGGCTTTGGAACACTGTTATTACCCCTAGTCCTTTTCTGTAAAGTAGACATGCTGAATCCCTGCAGCCTATTCTTCATGTTTTCTCTTCCAGTCCCCTAATTATCTCTGCTGCCCTTCTCTGCACTCTTTCTAGAGTCTCAACATCTTTTTTATATCAGGGTGACCAAAACTGAATGCAATATCCCAACTGTGGTTTTACCAGGCACAGGCTAATCAGTTTATATTAAATGAGAGATGTTGTATCTGCTAAAAGTTATATATGGTTCAACATTTTTCTGCCACAGTGGCCATCCAGACCCATTGGAATACACATATTGTACATAAGTTCATCAGCCTCCATTCATTTATGATTTCAAGCAATGGTATGTGGACATTGATTTGAGTAACATTAACATTGGATTACTTTAATCAATGTTCCCCTTGCCCAGTGTGATTCCATGATTGTTAATACTATATCATATGCATAGTATTTGCTTACATTGGTGTATTTAAGACCGGTTATTTGTCATCTTGGAATTTTTTTGCCAATATTTCTAAAGGAACAATAATAACAGGAGGAGAATGTAGACATTTTATGCCTTTACTTATTTGAAAGAGTGAAATATTCTCTATTGGCTCCATTGGAAATTGTTGCTGTGTGCTGTCAACATATATACTTTTGACCCAAGATCTGAACTCTTCTCTGTGGTTTATTTTGTTCAGAATATTTAACTTTTTATCATATTGGAATACATTCTTCTCATGCTTTTATTCTATAACAATATGAAATCATTCAATTGTACTTAAAAACTATATTGACAATAAATCAATTACTATAAATTACAGTTTTGTATTTGAAAATCTAACTCACAAATAACTGATATGAGGAAAAATAATAATATATGTACATATACACACCAGCACCAAATACATACACATTCAAACAGACATGCCATTGAGAAAGAAAACATTCCATTATGTATAAATGATGCTTTAGATTTTTAGGTATATATTTAAAAGTCTTATGTGTACACACAAAACATACCTGAATTTTACTTAATAAACATGTACCTGAATTTTTCTTAACAGGGAGCTGAAATTTGCTTTGATAGCTTTTTGCAGAACTTTTGCTCTCTGTGTAACTTGTAAAAAGTAATAGACCTTTGTGAAATGTTTGACAGTTGCTCAATTTATCCTTCCATTGTCATCTTTGATGTGAGTTCAGATATTCACATAACAACTGTGCTACTTTGGAACTGAATTGGAAAAGAGTATTTTGGTGTCAAAAAAGAAAGAAAGAATCAGCCTTACCTTTCAAGAGGCACATTGACATCAAGGCCAAAGAATAAAGGCAAGAGAGAAGAACAAGAACAGAAACAGAAACTGCAAGAAAAAATAGTTTTAAGAGGTTTTTATTATCATAGATATGGCATATAATCTGAAACTAATAAAATTCCAATAGACCAGGGCTGTCAAACTTCTGGCCCATGGGCTGGATGTGTCATGCGCTGGCCACACCCACATCTGGTTTAACGAACGGGGAAAAGTCCCGATACATTATGCAACATTGCTGTGATGATCTGAGTTTGACACCCCTGCAATAGACAGTCCAAGAAATCATACAGCACTAAAATTTAAGGCTTCTATCTTACTAGCTAATCTTCTTAACATCAATCTAATATTAGTGGCTTCAGTTTTGCTGATATCTAATCCACAGTTGGGTGTTTTCTCCATAGAGGAATTCTGAGTTACTTCATTGGAAGTACTCAACCCACAAGAGATCATTGCCCTTAAATTTCTATTTCCTAAATTTCATTGAAACTCCCTTTTTGATTTCATTACTAATTTAGGGTGAATTATTTACGTTTTTACAACCAAACATGTTCAACAAGAAAACCTAGTAAAATGATAACATCATGAGTAAGCTTTTGTGTCACAAACAACAGCTTTTCATGTTTAGACACTATGGACAAGTGTTTAGTCTTCTCCTTGAAACAATATCCATCATGATATACATGAACTATTTTGATTTTTGTTTTAAACTAAGTTAAAATATTAGTTAGCTAAAATCCTCTGCATTTATTGACTGGTTCTAACTTAGTAAAACAGAAAACAGTCCGTTAAATAAAAGGGCAGATTGAAAAAATAATATAATACCACTATAGTATAATAATAACTATTTAAAGCTGATTATTTTTACCCTGATCAAACTGATATTATTGTAGAATAATGGGTAAAATCTTATTTTTGTTATTTTCTTATTACTACCGTATGATTCTAATGGGAATCTGAATGGGGAGAGGGATTAGATGATTCTTGTATCATTGGAAGAAAAATGACACCCAAAAGTCAGATTGAAAACCCTTTCTCGTTAGTGGGGCACCATAATTTCCCCTGTTTGTGTTCTTCCAAACATCATCAAAAGGTCCACATAATAACTCGGAAAATGGTGGTAGAATATTGGTGAAGGGAAAGTTTTGCCTTGTTCTAATAGAATGACATCCATCCATCCATCCATCCATCCATCCATGCATGCATAAAGGTACCTAGAAAACCCTCCTGGATTAGAATACTTAAGAAGAAAATAAAAATCACTGGAGTTTATTCAATATAGTAATATAGCATTTTTCAACCAGATCCCTTCCAGTTATTTCAGACTATTATAATACATAGCCAACAATAAAATAAATAAAATAAATAAAATAAAATAACTAGTCAGAGCTCATAGAGTTATAAAATAGGAAATTCTTAAAAGTAGTCATTTTTTTAAGAAGTGTAAAACAACCAACCTTTTCTTCCAAATCCTTTATCTGCCTCTTCTGGATGTCTGTTTTATCTTCTAAATCTCGGATCCTCTAGAAACAAATTGAATACATCCATAAATAATCAAATAAATAAAAATTATGTCTTATGAAGTCTGTCCAAATAAAATTAATTTAAAAATTCTACACTAAAATTAATACATATAAAAAATAAGTATAACTCTAATTGCGTGAGTCTTTTCCAGCTTGAGGGACAAACTTGGTTTCATAATGAAGTGAAAGGATTATATTTTAACATGGAGGGAATGTGGCCTGATAAAAGCTAACAATTTTAACTTGATTAAAATTTATATTTACATGTTGATTGCTCTCTAAAATGATCAGCAATCTTTAATAATTATTTCTTTCTTACACATTTTTATCTGAACAATATATATATACCATGAAACCAATGATGGGATTCAATTTTTTTTACTACCGGTTCTTTGGGCATGGCTTGGTAGGTGTGGCAGGGGAAAATCTCCATTCCCTCCCCACTCCAGGGGAAGGTTACTGCAGAATCCCCATTTCCTCCCCATCAACTGGGTCTTGGGAGGCAGATAATATATGGGGGTGGGGCCAGTCAGAGGTGGTATTTTCCAGTTCTCCGAACTACTCAAAATTTCCACTATAAGTTCTCCAGAACTGGTCAGAACCAGGGGTCGGTTCAACTTACCTTTACTACCAGTTCTCTTCTTGTGCACGTGAAGCGCTCATGAGCTCATGACTAGCATGCTTTGCACGCTCCATACATGTGCAGTACAGTGCAGACTAGCCTGCTTTGTCTGCATGCATGTCGAATGTGCTCTCTGTGCATGTCCATGACAAATGGGAGCTCCATGCATACGCAGTAGAGCACATTTAGTTCGCATATCTCCATAGCATGCTGATCTGTGCTCTACTGTGGATGCTTATAACAGTTTTGGAGGAGCAAGGTGCAGCAATGAGGTCTGCCATGCTGAGTCCAGTGCAGAAAAAAAGAAAATTCCCTGGGGGCGCATAGGAGGGCGCAGCTCAAAACAGTAAGAACCAGTTCTGTGATGTCATCTGGTCAGCGCTATCGGAGTACACGAACCGGGAGCAACCCATCACTGGTCAGAACCTGCTGAATACCACCTCTGCATGAAACCCATATATAAACTCAACCTCCCTAATGTTTTTCTGTACCCTGAACCTTACCTGATGTGCCTGTTGAAGCAATTCCATTCTCTCTTGGAGGATCTGACAGTCATATTCTCTGCTTTTTCTCAGCATTTGCCTTCTCAGTTTCTCTACAGCAGTTCGAAGTTCTTCCTGCTGCTTTTCACTCAGCAGTTCGCCAAACTTTATCACTGTTTCTTGTTGCAAAGCATTGTAAAGGGTAGCCTCAAGCTCCTGGATTCTCTAAGCAATGGCATAACAAGAGATTGGAAGGGGATACAATCTGGTCAAAACCATCTGTTTGTCTCTGTACATATTTTAAATCAGTAGAACCAATTGGAATCAATAGACAATACATAGCATACATAGTATGCTATGTATTTCTGTCAAACGCAGCGTACTACATTCAACACCTGAAATCCGATGATTACTAATAGCTCCATATGACATCTGAAGGTAAACTTTCTTTTTTTTTACTCCCACTACCTATCCTCCCTCCTTTTCAGGACATACCATAGGTCTTTTTCATGCATTCCAATGGCAAATAAACCTCTGTGTGGACAGCGCTCCAACCTTTTGAAGTTAACATGTAATGTGCTATGCCAGGGGTCAGCAAACTGTGACTCTAGAGCCGCATGTGGCTCGTTCACCCCTCTGCTGCGGCTCCCTGTCACTCAAAATATGTGTCACAACCACCAATGTGTGACACCTACCAGCACACAAGTTATTGAGCTTTTCAACCCCCAGTAGGCCAATTATGGATAAATCCAAGGAAAGAAAAGTTTCGGAAGAAAACGTAACATTTGATTCAACTTTGTATGCTAGTTTTGTGGCCGTTCAGGAAATAATCCGGCATGGGAAGGGTTTTTGTGGCTCCCGGTATTTTCTTTTCTGTGGGAAACAGGTCCAAATGGCTCTTTGAGTGTTTAAGATTGCCGACCCTTGACTTAGACCATACTAGACTTCTGCACATATAATTTCTGTTCAAGAAGCTGCACTTCTACAGTTTAGTTATGACACCTGCATCATGAGCCTCCAGGCAATTACACTAACCACTGTACATGTCCATAATGAAACCTACCAAAGGATGGAGAAGTATATCAGAACAAGTTAGAATAATGTTAATATAATATAAAACATGCCATGCTTTCTGAAGGCTACCACAAAACTGCTTTGAGAAAATATAGCAGATTGAAAATCAAAGCATAACTATATATAAATATTGTATTATTTGAGTACTGTGTATGCTAGGTTGGGCAATGTGTTTATTGAGATATAAGTCTACAATTCCCATTATCCCTCACCATTTAGGTTTCTGACTTGTTGATGGTCGACAACATTACCTGGTCAGATACTGTAAAGCACAAGGAAGGAAATTATTACTGTGTGCTGACAGTGCAAATACTGTACAGAAAAGGGACATCTGACCTAATTTGACAAGGATGGGTAAAGGTAAAGGTAACAGTTCTCCTCGCACTGTGCTAGTTGTTCCTAACTGTAGGTGGCGGTGCTCATCTCTGTTTCAAAGCCGAAGAGCCAGCGCTGTCTGAAGGCATCTCTGTGGTCATGTGGTTGGCATGACTGAACACCAAAGGGGCATGGAATACTGTTACTTTCCCAACAAAGGTGGCCCCTATTTTTCTACTTGCATTTTTTATGTGCTTTCTAACTGCTAGGTTGGCAGATGCTGAGACAAGTAAGAGGAGCTCACCCCGGTACATGGCACTAAGGAACTGCTGACCTTTCAATGGAAAAGCCAGCATCTTAGCCACTGAGCCACCTCATCCCTCTAGAATACAGTATTGCAGGCTAATTCTGCTGACTGTCAACTGCCAGAAGTTCTACAGTTCAGATCTCACAGGCTCAGGGTTGACTCAGGCTTCTATGTTTTTGAGTCAGTAAAATAAGGACTCAGATTGTTGGGGGCAAGCTCAGCATCTTAGCCACTGTGTCCCTCTTGACAAGGATAGGAAGACCTTTTTTCCATCAGAAAATAGCACACCAGCCAGAAAACATGATTTATGCTGGTAGACCCAATTACAAATCCTGTTAACAATATTAAAATGGCCTCAAGAGACAAATTTAACTGAGAAATCCAAATTGAAGTATATACAATTGGGATTCCTGTGGAAAGCTACACAAGACTGATAAAACGCGATAACTGGGACTCATTTCCATAAGAGGTCAGGAGAGTTGTTAAAGCAATAGCTTTCCATTGCAAACTGTTTATAGATAAGAAAGTAACATAATAACCCAGAGGGAACCATGGTGAGTCATGAGCAAAATGAAGGTAGTAGAGAGCAGCATTTACTAGAATGCTTATTATCTGTATCGTTATTTATTCTAAAGCATTTCTAATATCCAGCTAGCTCAAGGGGATCTGCAAAGCATTAGTATTTGATACCGATAACATTATAGATGTGACTCAGGCAATGAGGTAGCCGCCTGCTCATCAAATTTCACTTCTGGTTCTTCACAGCTTCCCAATACCCAGAAATTCTGCAGATGGTTTATTATATTGATTTTTTGCAAAATCAGCAACTTCTGTGAATTCTCTGTCTATTCCTGCCAGAATATGTCTTGCCAGAATGCCAAGGCGACCATTTCAAAAGTTTCCACTCTCCACATAACGTAGATTTATAATTGCACCCTACCTGCAATCATACATTTCTTCTCCCAAAAGCAGTTACGTAGGCAATTTATACTGTGACCATAAAGGACAGTGTGGGCTGATATAATGCTTTACCCTGTCTGAATTGTTCGGTACAAATTGTTTGTTCCCTGAAGCTATTCTTAATTTGCAAGACCACCGCTAATAAAAACCAGTGGGTGGAAAACAATGCGGGGGAGAGTTTAACACAATTTCTCTCTTATCATATTTCCAATTCACAATATCCTACAATTGTTTTTAGAAATTGTAGGAAGTTAGCACTCACCCCTCTCCTAGAAGAATGGAAAGGAAATACTAAAAAGGCAGAATATTATATTTCCCTGAATGAAAAAAACCAAACATGTTTTTAGACAGGAAACTGACTCGCTCTTAATAGCCCTCACACTCTGAATAGCCCATAGCAGAGGTCAGCACTTAAGAGATAAATAGATAGCAAGTGCCCTCACCCAAGATCCAACAAAGGTAGGATTAAGCCTCAGCATCCCATCTGCAGAATAGGAACCATCTAGCAACAGAAACTAACCAGATGACATAGAAATTCACACACATGGCATGATTCAAGCAAGCTTGAGGGCTAGCTAAGACCCCCACCCCCTGGGAGTCTCACAACCAATCAGGATACATTTCTTATACAGGAACAGGAAATCCTAGGGTGGGGCCCAACAGAGGGTATAAACTCAGAAACTGAAGCATCTCTATCTCTTGCCTGCACCTTGAAGCATGTGAGCCCTTTTCTGACCAGGAACTCAAGCCATGTGATTCCTGACCACCATTAAACCATCTTTCCAAGCAGTCTCCATGTTTCCAGTGTTTGTGTCCCCACTTGGAGCAGAACCCAGATGGTGATATATTTCTTCCAACAAAATAATGAAGGACCCTGCAAAACACAGTGATAGGTTTCTCATGTCACTCATTGTGAGATAGAATTTGTGAAGCACCCATTCTGAAAGCTACAATATATATCTAGAAATCCATGGCTTTCTTCAGAAATCTCCATCTCTAATTTATATTATGGCTGTTAGTATTAAAGCAATGACCACTTAATCAAGCAGAAACAAAAATCTAATCAAGGAATTGCTAAGGAGAAAATAATGCCTCCACCAAAACCGACTGGGCAATTTTTTTTATATAAACAGAGAGCAAACCCCACATCCTTCTAACTCTGTTATTGTTACCTAGTTTGGTAATGAAACATCTGCAAGCAAACAACTAAGCTCAGAGGCACCAAGAATTCCACAATTCAACCCTGTGCTACAAATATTCTCTCCTATTGATTTTTTTTTTACTCTATGGAAAATACAATTACCAGTGTGAGTTTTTATGTATGTGTGTATTTCATATCTATATTGATTCCTATATCTATAACAGGTTATTTGATCTCAGGAATGACCTAGGATATTCTAAAGGTAACCATGGGAAAGTGCCAGCATGTATCCACATCAAACATTTCTTTGTCAAGACTGCTGATTAATTTTTAAGAATCAGTAATGTTATATCTTCCTGTTTTTATTCCTTGGTTTAGGATACTTCAATCATGTCTCACCGATCATCTTTATAATGCCCAGTTTATTTGTCGATACATGGGGGAAACCCCATGCTGGCTTATTGATGTTTGTAATCTTGTCTTGTAAAGCACACCTTTACATTGACAGAACCTGGTTCTCCATTAGGTAAAACTACCAGGAAAAAGAAATTAATCCTAAATATACAGTACATCCAAGGGCATCCTTTGGGTTCCCAAAGTAATTTTCATTCTAACACAGGTGTTAAAACTGGCTTCAGTAGGTAGTGACTCTTGGGTGAAATCAAAGGCAGCCCTTCATAGCTTTTAATCCCCAAACTGACATCTTCTCTTTGGGAAGCTTTGATGTTCTGCGGGGTGTGAAGTCTTGATTGGGATTCATGTGGATTAGTCTCGCTGGGAAGAAAGACTCATTCTGCGTTTGTTTTCAGTGAATGACCCACTTCTGTCTTTAGACAGCGCCTTCGCTGAAAGCACAGGACTGAATGTGGTGATTTATAGCAGAGGGAGGGAAGGTGGGGGCTCAACTAGGAAATAAGGAATTTGTCATAAAAGAAAATATTCTTTTCTTGTGCATGCAGATAAAGAACTGATGAAAAGGAAGCTTAGCAGTTTATAACTGCAGTTGTCTGAGTCATGAAATAGAAAGAGAGAGCTTAGTAGGCACTGTGTGACTCAACAGAGGCTAAAGAAAATTAGACCCCATTAAAAGTTTTATGTCAGATATCGAGTGACAGACCCCCTGAGCCAATCAGTTTAAACTTGGTACTGACCAATCCGGACTGGGCTTCCTAGCACGGGAAGTTTGAAGATCTGCCAGTGGCTGAAGGCGCGGACAACTCCTGTATCAAAAGGCGGCACACCTCAGCTACGTGTTCTTCTTTAGTATGTTTGCAATAAAGTAACCTTGCTATTACATCGTGCATCTAGTGTACTTTGCCCTACTCTTCATTTTATATTTTTATTTATCTTATTCATAAGACTCTTCTTCATCAACTTCGGTGAATAATACAACCTCTGTGGACCATGAAAGCATAATGAAAAGTCCAAACAAATTAAAATTAAATATGTAAGAGATACTGAGACAAACTAAGAGCTGAATATTCATTGGAATAAAATGGTTTTAACTTCCTGATAAATTAAGGGATGGAGCCATTATCATTTTCAGGGGTAAAGTGTTCCAAAGAGTATAAGCTACAATAAAGAAGGCCATACTCCATATACATTGCTGTCCGGTAAAAACAAATGAAACTGCAATGTAGAGCCAGGCCACAAATTTGTTAGTGTGTTCTGAATAAAATCTGGAAGCATGTAGATACCAAGGACCCCTCATTTCAACCCTGAACTACAAACATTCTTCTTTATTGGCATGGAGAGTGAATTGAAGAGTTGCTTCACAAATTCCTTGACAGAATCCATCTTCTTCATAATGCAATTGCCCCTCTTGTGTCAACTTGTTCGATTATAATGTTGTTCTTCAAGCTTTGGGTGGATCTTGTTCTGCTCTGTTGAGATTGTTTGACTGAGAGGGGTGTTTTTCTCCTTTTTTTGATTATTGTGTCTTGAGCATGTTGTCAAAAGCATTTGGTGCAAGGGTAGGTTCCATTTACCTTTACTACCCGTTCTCTTTGTGCACACAATTCATAGGCCAGTGCTGTGGTTTCAAAGATATGCATAATAAACATATTTTGGGTGCAATGTATTAGTCATTAGAAAACCACAGCATGAAATGTCTCATTGGGTGTGTTTGTGTGTGAAGGCAATCAAAAGAAAATATATAAACTAAGCAGAGGGAAAAGAAAGAAACATGATGTATAAACACTGTGCTCCAGATGTAAACCCCAGCCAATTTCAAGGGAAAACTACTCCCAGGATTTAAAAGGTTTTCCATTAAAGTGCTGGAATCTAGTTTGAAATTCAGTATATGTACACTGCATCATTTGTTTTCCTCCTTCAATAAATATAACTTACATGAAAATGAACTAAAATAGAATAAACATGGAAATTTATCTTAGAACCCAAACAAGTAGTGATAATAGCCTTCCATTCAGGATGTGATTCCTTTACCAGAATTAATTGCTTTTATTGTATTTATTGTTTCATATCAATGTTGATATTTATTTATTTACTAATAAATTTATTTATGAGCACTCTGGGAATTCCAGGGTTACAAAAATTGTAAAGAAAATATTTAAATAGTTTCCTTCTCTCTCTTTCACCTGGATATTTCATTACATCTATAATTTCTGAACGTGGATCAATGTTTCTCAACCTTGGGAACTTTAAGATGTGTGGACTTCAGTCGCCAGAATTCCCTAACCAATCGGGCTGAGGAATTCTGGGGACTGAAGTCCATACATCTTAAAGTTCCCAAGATTGAGAAATACTGGTGTGGATACTTTTAGTGTATATTATTCTTTGCACACTAGTTGGTGTTGAAATTATTCTCTAGCACACACATGTAATAAATTATTACTGTCGTTGTAAATGACTTTGCTACTATCTCAAAGGAAGGCATTTCTAAGGTAGCAGTCTAGTTTGGGAAATTGGGGGGAAATTACTGAAAAGAATGCTGTGGCAACCATTTTTTCATTCATTCATTCATTCATTCATTCATCCATCCATCCATCCATCCATCCATCCATCCATCCATCCATCCATCCATTTATCTGAAAAATGTTTATAAAATCGCCTAGAGCTGAGCTCAGTTCAATGGCATCTTTACCTTTCAGGATTCTGTGCCCTTCTTGAGTTGGGTTGTACATATTTACAATAGGCACATGCTGATTTTAATAAAGTGAAAGAAAATGTATGGCTTTTAATGGTTGCCTTGAATAAACCTTTTCTTCACACACACACACACACACTTTTGTGCTCTACCTGATGTCTCAATTCTAGTCCAGGCTCCCTCTTCCAAATGGATAATCCACTCAAAATTTCTTGATAATGTTGATAATCTGGTTCTATCCCTTATACGGGTCACTGTTTTTGTCATTTTACCTAATGTCCCAATCAATTTGGGAACTAAGTCTGTCAGATATACAAGTCCCAGCAGCTTTCTTTTGCAGAGAGAAAAAAATAGATACTAAAACAAAAAAAAAACCAATCCAGCTTTCCAATCCCCTGAAACTTTTGTTTAAATCATGTAGTGAGCTCATTGAACAAAATTAGCAGTGAAGCCTATTCAAAACATATGCTAGCAAGAGAATGCAATCAAGAAGCCATCCTGTTGGTTACGGCAGGAGTTTAGGAGTGATGGCATTCTAGTGCCAGCTAGCAGAAGGTTGCCAGGAAAAGGAAGGAGGTTGAGCTGGGTGCTGTCAATGCCACTTGGCACTCACAGGATTAACAGCTGCTGCCCAGAAAGAGTATCAACATCTCTTTGTCTCAAACAACAGTCTCCTGAGTGAAAATGGGGTGCTGAACACCAATCCAAATATCTTTCCCCACAATCCCCCTCCCCATTCAGGTGAAACAACTTTTGTTCCTTTGGAAAACCTACAGTGAGGTCTCCCGTGGGGAGGGGAAAAAAAATGAGAAGGAGCCCGCAGAGGGTTGAGAAAATACTTTCTGCTTCTGAGCTTCTAATTAAACTCTGCAACTGCAGAAGAATCCAGAAATCCAAGGGAAGCCAACTTCCTTTGCTTCAGGGAATCCATTTGTCTATGAAATAGGGAAAAGGGTTTAGTTAGAAATCTACGTTAGGGTTGAATGCTTTACTTGGATATGTGTAGGCCTGTTTTATGTTTTTTGACTGTTTATTTTCTCTAGGTAAGCCAAGTTATTGTATGTTTGACGCAGCCTGGGATCACTGCCCAGCTGCACCTCATATGTTATTAACTGATCCATCCTATCTTCTGACTTTGCCACAATCTTACATTCTCTTTAGTTGTTTTCTATAGGAGATTTCTTTTTAAAAGTAATATGTGATTAGAGCAACACTACATCACAATCAAATCAAATCATTTATTTACAGTTCTGGGCCAAGAAACACTCTACATGCTTATTTCTTCCAACAGCGATTGCTTCTCAAGTGACTGCTTGAGGTTAATAACAAATGTTTATATACTTAGTTTTCATTTTTAAAGCAGATTGTTTTTAATTTTCCATCTTGAGATTGACTTAATTCCCAAAGAAAAGAGAAGCTGATTTGCCTAATCACATGCCTCAGTGCTTCAAAACTAGGACATGGCTACATAATTTAGTTCCCTTTTATGCTTTTTCTCTCCCTTTTGTTTACCAGCAGACTGAACAGCCCCCTCCCTTCTATCACACATACCAAGAGTAGTTCAGAGGACAGCGGTTTGAGCTGTCCCCCAGGAAAACACATGGACACAAGCAGAACTGCCATGATTCCAAGGCAGCAAGTGGAGCTACTGGACATAAACCAGAGGAGAAATATTTAGAGACCTCCAACCTTTTACTCCAAAAGTCAAGGGCTGTTCTTACAAGTGCTGAAGATCCAATTCCATGAAGCTGCAGTTAGGAGAAGTTGGAAACAAGGGAAATAAGATCCCCAGGGGTGTTAAGGTCAACAACAGTAGAAATTGAAGGAAATAATACAGAAGTTCTTACTAGACATCCCAATTAGAGAGTGGGAGTGGGGATAGAATGGAAGGAAAAAGTTATGTTGGAATATGACTTAATTCATATAGTAGTTAGACATAGTTCAGAAACATTTAAAGGAAGATCTCTGGTTTGAATATGAGAGGCAGAAGACAGAGAAAAGGAAAGAAAAACTGAAGGACACTGGTAACCAGTGGAGCATGGAGCCTCGTCCCCCAACTAGCAAATGGACAGTTTGACAGTAACCAAGGATGTGGCTTTTCTTCCTGCTGCATTTTGCACACTTCATGCTGCTAACAAGGGAAACAGGATAAAGGGTTAAAGAGATCAGGTGGCAGTCCAGCCAATGGGAAAGGAGGGGGACAGAAGTCCGCTGAATCAGCTGGGAGAGAAACTGAAGTCTTGAGCAGACAGGAAGGGCACTGCTCAGTTTGGTACAAATGAGAAGAGATGGACAGCTATGCAAAAGTCCCACCAGGGCCCTAGAATATTCATTCATGCAAATCCTGTATTATATTGACCAAGGGCCCATAGACTATATCAGTATATTGTTCATGAGTTTATATGCTATTTCCTAAAGATAAAAGTGAAAGCTGTTCACAACTACATATAGAGGTAGGCTATTATTATTAGATGCCCCAAAAGGGAAAGAAATGGACCCTACCATTGAAAGATTTGTCAGCAGGTTGATATAAAGTGAATTGAATAAAAGCTAAAGGAGTCCTGCTGAAAAATCCAGTGAAGAATCAGCTCTTCAAAACCCAGACTAGCATTCATGTTACAAGCACAATGCACAAACCCAACAATAAAGTTTAAGTTTTTTCTCCAACCTGATGCCTTTCAGTTGAGAGAACCATTCCCTAGTTGCCTAGATGGGTAGATTGTGAGTTACATTGTGTTGTGTATTACATTATGGATTACATAATGTTGTCTATTATTGTTGTTGCTGCTGCTGTTGCTGTTGCTCTTCTTCTTCTTCTTCTTCTTCTTCTTCTTCTTCTTCTTCTTCTTCTTCTTCTTCTTCTTCTTCTTCTTCTT
>JANHFP010002944.1:0-17018 GCA_032468135.1 Calamaria suluensis | reverse complement strand
TTCTCTCTTTCTCTCTCTCTTTCTCTCTCTCTCGCTCCCTCTCTCTCTCTTTCTTTTTATGACCCTGTAATGCCTTCTATCGAGATGGGATCAGGGTGACTGGATAAAGCTGAGAGTTTGCTGGTGGGATGCCCTTCCTGACACCCACATGTACTTGACAGCATTTTTTTTTCTCCTTGCACCCTGATAAAGAAACATTTACTGCTGTTTAGGATTGAACCTCCCAAGTGTGAGGCGACCTTCTTCACCGTGTCTCCCTCTCCCTCTCTGTCATCTAAAAATCACATTAATTTTGAGTTTACTTTAAATGAAACTTATTGTTAGAACATACTGGAAGCCCATGCATTTATCACTGGAATGCAACAAACTTGCATTCTGAAATGCACTTTCGTTTCCATTGTTGGCTTTCAAATTACCATGTAGGCTTGGTCAAGAGCTTGTTTCCTGTAGTCCAGTTCTTCTTCCAGATAACCTTTTATTTTGCAGAACTGCTCCTACATGGAATGACAGTTTGGGGGAAAAAAATCACTACTTTTGTTGTTCTTGAAATAAGAAAATATATAGAGATAGTCCTTGACTTATGACCTCAACTGAGCCCATTGCTAAGCAAGTCAGTTATTATGCCCCAATTTATGACTATTTTTGTGATTCACTGCAATTGTTAACTGAATCATGTGATCATTAAGCGAATCTGGCTTTGCCCATTGACTCTGCTTGTTGGAATCCAGCTGGGAAGATTAACATATGGCGATCGCAGGGACAGTGCAACAGCCACAAATATATGCCAGTTGCCAAGGTACTGAATTTGGATCACATGACCATGGGGATGCTGCCATGCTCATAAACGTGAAAAACAGCCATAAGTCTCAGTGCCAATGGAACTCCAAATGGTTGTTAAACAAGTAGTTGTAACTCAAGGATTACCTGTAATAATACTCAGGTTAAAACAAAGGAAATTCCATTAGGCAACTAACAATAACCATGGGATAAAGTGAAAACCGCCCCCACCCCCACCCCCAAAAGGTTTTCTTTCCTACCATGTCGCTTTCCAATTCCATCATCTTCTGGTGCAGAGCTGCTTCAGCCCCCTCAATCTGCTGTATCCACTAGGGGAGGGAAAAAAAGGAATTATTAAGTACCCGATCCAGTTCCACTTCAGGATTATAATATTGACAGAAGTGCTGTCTTTCCATTACATCAACTATAAACTCAGAGGATAGAATTTTGACTGCAGTTGCTTCTAGCCACTTGCTATCGGCTAATCCTCAAGGAACAAGAGGAGTGAGAAATGAAACCTGGCTGCAATTTGGCAGTTTGAATCTCACCAGACTCAAGGTTGACTCAGCCTTCTATGCTTCCAAAGTCAGTAAAAGGAAGACCCATATTGTCGGGGGGAGGGGGGAGGGGATATGCTAATTTTGTAAAACCGCTTAGAGAGGGCTGCAAAGCACTCTGAAGCGGTATATAAGCCTAAATGCTATTGCTATCTCCAGATTATATTGGTGGCTAGTTACAGTCATGGAATGTCCTATTATATATGATTAGAGGTGTATGGTTGCTACCTTTTAGGTCTCAGGTATGAAAATGTTTTCTAAGCAAAGTCTTGGGATGCTTTGGGCTCACTGTATGCATTTATGCCTTCTTGTGGATATTTTTGTCTTTTCAAAAGATCTATTTTGTTGTGTGCTGCTGTACTACTGAATGCTGAGTGATTTGTATGATTATTAAAACATATGCAGACTTGGAACCATAGGCTTCAGAGACATCTGTCCTGTATTTAAAGTACAGATTGACCTAGTTAGTGTACATTACTACAGCATGCATCATAGTATGCTATTTTTCATAATCCCTCTACTTAAAAGAAAAACCCAGTTAGCTGACATACTTAAAGTGTATCATTAATTGCTCTCTTATTATTTTATAATGAGGCTTCTCTAATCAAGCATTTCTTATATCTATTTATTTGTATAATTAAACACTGATTTCATGAACATGGACTGCAGCAAATAAGCTAAAGCAAGCTGTGATTTGCACAATTGGAAAAAGTTAAATAAATCAAATTAAAATGGTTGTCTTAGTGGAAATTCAACTTGAACAATAAAAGCCAGTTGCTTTTTTCCTTTTGGGGAAAGATGCATTTTGGATAACATTTCATTCTTATTTGTTCAATACAGATTGCATATTTTGCCGCAGATTTCATTTTTTTCTTCGTAATTCTGTACCTTGTGTTAACTTTTCGATTCATATTGAATAATATAAATAAGATACAAAATACATTTAAAAATACCTTTTCTGCCAGAGATAAGACAGTACTGGCTTGAATTATAGCTACTTGCTCTTCATTTCTCAGATTCTGAAAATTCAAGAGGCAGAAAATCAAATTAAGAATGCAGCAATAGTTTTCCATTCAGACATCTGATCAACGTCAGAAAGTTATGCTCTGGTGCATCTTTTCTTGATGCAGGGATTTTGATACACTGCAAAACTCCTACCTAGTATTCCACATTTATTTAGATAGGAATTACCAACCAGCAATTTATGAGCAATTCCCAAATTTCATTTTTGATCCTCTGAAAAATCAGTGAGATTTTCTGTTGCTTTTTGGCATGGAGTTAAGCCACAGAATAGGTCCATTAAGTTTTGAACGTATATAACACTCTTAAAAAATTAATTGTAAAAAGTGAAAAGCATAAAGAGAGAAGATTCAAATCAAAACTCTCCCTGTTATGGTTTTAAAGTTAGTCCTGCAGCCCTTGTAATTCAAAGCTGCTGGTGTTTATTGTAAATATATAAATATCTATCACAATGGAGGTACTGCTTAAATAGAAGAAACAGCTCTTTGTATATCAAGAGCTGGGAAAATATTTTCCATTCAAATGAATGGAAAAGCTGTGGGTGTAGTGTTTGCACATATATTTTACCACGAAGTCAGTAATGTTTAAAATGATAACCAACCAGAAAAGTTAGTGCCTCAGGAAAAAAAAAGTAATCTAAAAGTAACACCCTAAGTACCTTGACTTCCTAAATAAAGTCTCATCTGTATAAACTGTTAATATACGTGATCATCTAGAAAAAAAATTAGAACAGCATTCATAAGAATTAAGCCCAGTCTTCTCAACTTGGTGTCTTCTAGATATATGTGTAAATAGCAGATTGGGCAAGTTGATTCTACTCTATTATAGTCTGAGACCATCAGGTTCTTTTATTTTAAAAGTTTCACGAATGCTATAGAATACTATCTTAGTAGCCCATTAAGAGAAAATTCAAATGGGGCACGCTCTTTATATATAAAAATAGGGAATAATGGAGGAGAGAGGATTAATGAATGAAATTCATTTATTGTGACTGATCTTTTATTCTCCATTACTACACATTTTCTAGAAGGTGCTATTACAAACCTTGTTAGCTATCCATATCACTTACCCCATTGTCACCCAAGATGTCTAACTGCTTTATAAGGTCTGGAATGCTAACATCCTATAAAAGAGATGATAAAATTCAGAAAGGAAGGAGTCAAAGTTTTCATAAGCAGAATCTATTTTGTAATATGGACTTGATGATCTAAAAATGACTTAGTATTTCCTAATACTAGGCAGAAAAGATCCCAAAGCATAATAGAAAGAGGTGGAGAAGACTTTAATGTACAGCCATCTACGTGGGGTAGTAGCAAAAGAAAAGAAAAGAAGAAGTACCATATTTTTCACTTCCAAAAGACACACTTTTTTTCCTCCTAAAAGTGGATGGAAATGTATGTGCATCTTATGGAGCGAATATGGGTGACAGGCAGCAGTGGCGAACAGTGGCAGTGATCCCCGCTTCCTGGAACAGCTGATTGGTGGTATTCTGGGAGGCCAATCCAATTGCCAATAAGCTGCTTGGAAGTGAAGGCTCTAGCATTCCCCGAAGGAGGCAGCAGACATGGAGGAGGCAGGCTGTTTGCAGTTTTCTGCAAGGATGCTAGCCAAATGAATACCGCATGGATGTTGGGAGCAGAGGCAGATTTTTTTTTCTTGTTTTCCTCCTCTAAACCTAGATGTGTCTTATAGTCAGGAGCATCTTATGGAGTTAAAAATATGGTAATTATTTGTGTGAGAGGCCTACTGTATATATATAAAAAATCTAACATTGAGGAGGAAGAAAAATAGCTAGAATGGTTTTTAAACATTTCTTTACAACTTTAAGACTTGTAGAAAAACATCTAACTTATTCACATCAACTAACATTCAGACTACACTACATATTTGTTGGTAATCAAATTTTCCATTTCTGAATGGTATCAAATGTTTTCCTGTAATTGAGAGTAGCAATAACATAGAATGTTAATCAGAATTCTAGCATGGCTCTGTATTCTCTATTGCCATTTTTACTTCAAGGATCATTGCACATTTCCATTTTTGATGCAAGACACCAACACTATAATCTTTTATAGATTTTATAAATTTGCTTACTCCACAATGCACGGAGTACAATATGAGTAGGTATAATGCTTAGGGGGCTTCAAATTCTTGCACATATACAATGAATCAAGGATGGATTGTGCGCAGTAAAATGGTTGGCAACAAATTTAGGCTGTTCAAAATTATAGGCTCTATATGCGTTGTTAGCAAAAGCATTACCTGCTCTTCAGTGCACAATAGAATAAGTATTACAACCTGTTCATTTTCTGTACTTTTAAGAGTCTTCTATGCAGCCTGGGAACCTACCGGTTCGGACAGGTTTGGGCGAACCGGTAGCTCCAACAATCAGGTCAGCCCACACATCCGCCCCTGCATTTTACTTACCTTTATCTTCTCAGATTGGTGTGGCAGAGCGGATTGCCGCACCTCAGCTGTGTTACTCCCAAGTGGTAGCACAGAAGGTTAGTGTTTGTAAAACTGTGCACATGCATGTGCGCACGCAAAGTACTCAATCACTGAACCAATTGTAAAACCCGCAGCATCCAACCACTGCTTTTACGCATGGAACTTAAGTTTTAACTTGAGTTGCAAATTGTAGATTACATATATAAGCTTTCTATCAACATATTAACTTGAATGTTTGTAGGCGAAGGACAGAACTGATCCCTATTCCCTCTCCCTCCATGTTTTGAAAATTACCAAGATGTATGATGTCACATACTAAAAAAACATAATTACTTTTAGTGACCTCATGTTAACATACCTTGACACCTTCTTTCATACAGTAGATTTGTAGAGCACTTACACCATCAGAGAATGGATGGATTTGTAGATTAAAAGGTGGAGATCTTCTTTCCCTTTCCTTGAAACAAAAGATTATTATTATTATTATTTATTAGATTTTTATACCGCCCCTCTCCTTGCGGACTCGGGGTGGTGTACAGCCATAGTTCATTAAAACATAAATAAATCAACAATTTAAAATAATTATTAAACAAGTCTAATGTCTTATTAAAATTCAGATTTAAATTTAAAATACAATTAAAATTTATGAGTCCCTATTAAAACCCAATTTAAAAACTACCCCAGGCCGGTAAGGTAAAACATTTCATACTTTCTGTTTGTTTGACCCCCCCCCCCCCCAAAAAGTAATTTATTTTTGGAGTCGATTCAGAAAGAATATTCTTTTGGTTAAAATTTGTGCCATACTTAGGGTTTAGGACAAGTTGCACTTCACAGTTACACTTACTTCTGAAAAGAATGTTGTTTTGAGATTGGTCATCCCTGTTCTCACTGTTGCAGTTCTCAGAACCTTTCAAGGTTTGAGCTTGACCTGGTTGCTTTAGATGTTTTTTTTTCTCAAAACAAAACATCATGTATCTCTATTTTTCTGAGGTTAAACTAAAGGATTTCATTCCATGTTCCTTTAAGCATTGGCATGCCCCTGATTGGGTTGTCTTTCTTTAAATTCAGAATGGGAGAGGTTTGCCTATGAGTGATCAATCTTTTTCAAATCTCATTGTCCCATGGCTGAATATTTGAAATATTTTTGGTTCCAAGGTGGAGCTAATTATTTCTCACCCTGGATATTTTCTTCCCATGTTCTGCGTATTACCATATATAACTGTTTTGTGAAGATACTTGCATAATTTATTAAATCTGTATGTATCCCATCCCCATTCCCTGACTCCAAAAATTTAAGGTAGCCTAATAGCACTCCTTTCATCTCTAAATAAACATCCAAATTATTTTGGGTTAAAAAAAAACATGATAGTCTCAAAATCACCCATTATTTCTACATAGCTAGATGTAAACTGAACTTTAGTATTCCTAGTCTAATCCAATATTTTAAGCACTATACAACATGGTTGAAATGTGTTTGAATATTAGTAGCTCGGATTGGTAGTTAGGCTGTTGGTTTGACCTCCCCAGCGTAAAATTAGCAAGTTCTTACTTCAAGTTCTAGATTTCGAAATTCCAAGAGTTCATTCTGATCTCTGGCATCTTGCAGCTCCTGTTGCAGTCGATTGTTCTCTACTTCCAATTTCTCAATCTAGAAAAAGATCTAAATATATAATTTGTGGATATGATTCCAAGACATACTTGTTTAGACATTTATGACCACTGCTGTGTTTGCTCCGTCCTACAAGTCTCAGTCACCGAGGAAGCAAGCTGTTCAGTTATTTTAATGTTATTATCAGTGTTTTTTGTGGGAAGCATAACATCTACAAAAGTCATAATTTATGTACTACAGAAAAAATTATCATTATGGAAAGAATACATCAAAAGCAACTTGGCAAATAACAAAAGGATTCATATTTGCTGATTCAGAACTTTGGGAATGCATTGTTTACTTGTGGTTAAGACAGCAAACTTTCAAAGGATAATTTTGCATAGTATTTTTGATGATTGTGCACCTTCATTTTTAAATTTTACATTATTATTATACTTATATTTATATTATAAAGATCAGCAGTTGAGAAAAATGAAGTCTGAAGACCCTCGTGCAAAAATACAAAATATACTTTCAATCATATTCTCTGATGGTGCAGTAAAAATCTGAATTATTATATAGAACTTATTATTTCTTCAAATCTTGAATTTTGTGATCAATGGCCTACAACAGATCTTATAAAATAAATGGGTGAAGTAAGTCATGACTAATAGGTTTCAATAGATTAATCTAAAAACAACTAAATCTAATCCAGTGTGTGTGTTATCATCTATCATGTTTTCCCGAAAATAAGACCCTGTGTTATATATTTTTTGAACCCTGAAATAAGCGCTTGGCCTTATTGCCATGTGCTCTAAAGCCCAATTGGGCTTATTATCATGGGATGTCTTATTTTAGGAGAAAAAGGGTAGTGAAATTATAAGGGAAAAAGTAGAATCTTAATATGGAGTCAGGATTTTGAATTGATTCTGGGACAAAGCAAGGTACAGAAATTAAATAATATACAGAAATTTCAGTTCTAAACACCAATCTGACCTCACAGCATCATGTCTGTCAGTACAAAGTGCCTTCCAATGCCTAGCAGAATTCTTGCCCCATTCCCAAATTATTTAAATTAAAAGAAAAAGGAAATTGGCATGTTGCAAACCAAAGCCTTAAGCACACTCATTTCAACTTGCCTCCGGGCATCAGCCTTATAATATTATTTAAAAAATGAAATTGTGTGTGAATGTAGCCCAGTGTTTTTTTTGGAAGTAGGCCACCTTCCAGAAAGAAGACAAATTAATCTAAAGAGCAGAAACTAATGTAGGAAATGAAGGAGGCAAGCACCACTTTGTAGTCACCTAGTAGGAACCCTGGTGGCACAGTGGTTAGAATGCAGTACTGCAGGCTAACTCTGCCCATAGTATGGAATTTGATTCTGACCAGCTCAAAGTTGATTCAGCCTCCCGTCCTTCTGAGGTCATTATAATAAAACCCAGATTATTGGAGCCAATATGCTGACTCTGTAAACCACTTAGAGAGGGCTGTGAAGTACTATGAAGTTGTATATAAGTCTAAGTGCTATTCCTAAGTGTTAAGAGCTGTAATGGTGCAGTGGGTAGAATGCAGTACTACAGGCTACTTCTGCTGCCTGCCAGCTGCCTACAATTTGCAAGTTCAAGTCTCGCCAGACTCAAAATGGACTTAGCCTTCCATCTTTCTGAGGTCAGTAAAATGAGGAACCAGATTGTTGGGGGCAATAAGCTGACTCTGTCAACCACTTAGAGAGGGCTGTAAAGCACTGTGAAGTGGTTTATAAGTATAAGTGCTGTTGCTATTTTGTGAAGATAACCACAAAGTGTTCTCAAAATTCCAAATATGCCCCCCAAAACAAAAAGACTAGCAACCCCTTTCTAATAATTCAAGCAGGAACATACCTTATCCAAAAGCTCTTGATTCCTCTTAATAAAAAGCTGTTTATCTTCTACCCAGTGTGAGTCCTATTAATTTTTTTAAAAAGGAATAAAATATAAAGAGATATTTATGTATGGCTTTGTTAATCAATTTTATTAAATTAAATCAATTTAAATCACCATGCATAAAATTAAATCCACTAATTTTGACGGAACGAATGCTCAATTGATTGAATCATGCTGACAACTATAATTAAAACTTCTGCCACAATGGAAAAAAATGCTGAAACAATTCAATAATTCTGCTAAATTAATGGAAACAATTGTTATTGGGTATTATTGGAAGCATCAAAATAGCTGCAATTCCCACAATGACACCTACAGCATACAGTTTTGCTCACACAGCAAGATACTTTTATATATTTATTTCTAATTGTTTACAGGCATCCTTTCAGATACTTGATTTATATGTGCAGAATATATCTTTCCTAGATAACATACTAATTCTAATAACTTTAAAAGTATTTTGAGACAGACCATATTTTTAAAAGTGTCTTACCTGTCCTTTCTGGGCCAGTGTTTTTTCAAGATCTTCTATTTTTGCTCTATATCTCTGGACTTCAGCCTGGAGTTGCTCCTGTGCCTGTTAAAAAAAAAAGGGGGGGTAGTTTCATCAATCATGTTTTTAGATCTCATCAAAGTTTCTGAGTTTCAAATTATCTTTAATTAGTTTGCAGCTCCTTCTTTTCCTTCGGCAAGCTGCCATATCGCTACTTTGTGCTAATGAAATGGTCCTTTTGTAACACTCACAATACTTTTAAGTTTTGAGATCCTGTTCCATTCTACTTTGTGTTTTTTTAAGCAGCATCTTTTTCCGTGACAAAGTTCTTCACATGTTTTTACTCTCCATTGCATTAAAATAATTTGTTTGTATTATTGTTATCCAATTGCACTGACGTTTTTGTAGTTTGGCTATAGGTTGTTCGAATGAATTAGAAATAAGCTAGAGAGGTGGATAGATACACATGCATGTTTACGGAATGTATTTGGGTAACAGCTATGTTGACCTTGGCAGATACCAACCTTGGCTTCTCTTTCTGCATCTATTATACCCCCAGTTTGCTCTTGCAGTAATGCATAGGCTCTTTGCAGGGCCTGATATTCTTTTGTTAATTGTCTAAATCGCAACTCTGATTCTTCAGCTGCTAAGCTCTGAAAAAGAGAAAGTTTCAGATGAACATTAAATGTAGTATTGTAAAAAAAAATATGGAACGTGTAAGAATAGATTGTATCCAGTGGTGGGACCCATCCAGTTCGCACCGGTTCGGGAAACCGGCTGTTAACTTTCTGAGCAGTTTGGCAAACAGTTTGGAGGAAATCATTAGAGCAGAGAACCGGTTGTTAAATTACTTGAATCTCACCACTGATTGTATCACAATAAGATTGGAATTTATTATGTTAGAAATACAAAATATTGTGATTCTGGAATACGCAGGTTAAGAAACCATTTATAGACAACTTCCAGTGAGGAGCCATGGTGAACTAGATGTCTCTGAAGGAGCAAGGAAGAAACTATAGAGGTTTCAAATTTTTTTACTACCACTTCTGTGGGTGTGGCTTGGTGGGCATGGCTTGGTGGGCGTCACAGGGGAAGGATACTGTAAAAACTCCATTCGCTCCGCCAATCCAGGGGAAGGTTAATGCAAAATCCCCATTTCCTCTCAATCAGCTGGGACTTGGGAGGCAGAGAATAGATGGGGTCGTGGCCAATCAGAATTGTTACTACCGGTTCTCTGAACTACTCAAAATTTGTACTACCAGTTCTCCAGAACTTGTCAGAACCTGCTGAAGCCCACCTCTATGTAGAAGAGATCAACAGTCAGACATGAATTCTGGCTGACGCAGTTTCATTCATAAAGGAGAGATCATTAGTTCTCCTCCTTGCACGCATAATACCTATTCCTCGTAAGTAGACTGCAGGGACTAAGATTTTTGTTAACAATTTATGAATTGCAAGGCTGGGAGATGTGAAATTTCAATTAAGCTCACAGCCATAATGCAGCCTATATGAACATAAGGTTTGCACTAGCCTAATTTTTTAAACACTTTCAGATGTAACTAATTTACAGCTAAAGAAAGATTTTCTGAGTGGCTGAGTCATTCCTTCTGGAATGGTTTTAAAAAAAGGTTTTAAAGATTAGTTGCAAAAAGCAAAAGGATAATTATTTTTGAAAGATTATTTTTGGTAAAGTGCTTTTGAATTAATTGGAATTAAATTGACAAATGAACTAGATCCTTTGTGGAATGTTTTTTGGTTTTTTTAAATAATGCTGACATTTGGTGGAATTTAGAATAAAAAAGAAAATAATTTAAGCCAGAATAGGATGCTTACTTTAATTATGGCACAGAAACACAAAATAGAAAAAAAAAACAAAAAAAAAACAAAGAGGGGGCTTGCCTTTTCTTTTTAATTATAATTCATAATGGTAACCATCAGAAAAAATAGAGAGGAGACTTGTTAGAGCAACCTGCAGAGAGGTGGATTACACCAAGTTTGCTTCAGAAATGTTTGAGCAACTAGCCAGTAAGTTAGCTGAATCACCTGATGCTAAACTGACAGCTTTTGAAAAAAGAATGGATGAAAGATTTGTAAAATGGAAGAGGAGATGAAAGAAGACGTTGAGAAGTTGGAAAGGTCCGTAAAACAAATGCCTGGACTTGTAAAATAAATCAATGCAAAGTGGAAGTTTTGAAGAATAAGACTCTATTATAAAAAAAAGTATTGGAATGTGATCTAGATAACCTGTTTCTATTGGACAAAACAATTAGAGTATATGAACTTTGGAGAGAAATTTTATGAAAGCAATGTACACTAAACAATTGGGACATGGTGGCTCAGCGGGTAAGGCAGCTGAGTTTGTCAATTGGAAGGTCGGCAGTTCAGTGGTTTGAATCCCTAGTGATGTGTAATGGGGTGAGCTCCCATTACTTGTCCCAGGTTCTGCCAACCTAGCAGTTTCGAAAGCACATAAAAATGCAAGTAGAAAAAATAGGGACCACCTTTGGTGGGAAGGTAACAGTGTTCCATACACCTTTGGCATTTAGCCACATGAAATGGAGATGAGCACTGCCCCCTAGAGTTGGAAACGACTAGCACATATGTGCAAGGGAAACCTTTACACTAAACAAACCGGAATTTAGAGAGTGAAGAAATTTTGTTTGAGATTTGGAGTATCCCAAAATGATTCTGGTGAAGATATTAGAGAAAATGTTATTAAAGCTTTGCCAACATTTTTTGAAGGGTTTGAGTATAAAGTATATAGAATGAATACAAAATTTGAAAAAATAAGAAATGTTCTGAGGTAAGTTTTGATACACTTTGTTAGGAAGAAGACCGAGTTTTACAGCATATGCAACTGTTTGTAAAGAAATTCTTATTAGAATTTTGCTTAAGAGAAAAGGTATTTTTGACTAAGAAATTAAAGCAAAATAAGATTCCACTTTGTCCATTTTGATGGGACATATTGGAAGATGTGATTTTTTTTAAAGAGCAAAGTTTCTTGACTGAATTCTGTCCAGAAATTGAGGGAATTTCTAGAAAAAAGTAAAAAGGAATTTTGAAGGATAGTACATGAAAAAAAGGTGCAAAAAGAAATTGAAAGAAATGATACACATTTGCTAGCTATTCAAACTTTACAAAAATAGGGAAGAAAATCTTACTTCATCTAGATCTTCATCTGGTGTTGCTGGTGTTCTGTCTGTCCTGAATGAAGCCATGGATGATGTCTCAGAGTCCATAGAGTCATCATCACCTCCATAAACTGTGTCCAGAACATGCCTCTGTTAAAAAAAAAAGCCAAACAATCTAACTCTGCCACCAGCCTAGTTTTCTAACACAGACAATACTCCATCATATGTACTCAGTCAGGTATTTGTTGGAGATGCTTCTTATGGGTGACAACAAAAGAGCAACAGAGAAATACAGAAACCTGTCTTTCTTTTCTGCTGTGTAGTATTATCTGGATTTTTTGCAACCCTATTTTGTTATGAAAACCTAGAGTTTGAAGGCAGGAAACTAGCCAAATGGCTCTGCTGATGACTGCAGAAAAGAAACAGATTTGGACAATTTGACCTTCTATTCAGGGGTGGGTTTCAAAAACTTTAACAAGGGGTTCTCTGCCCGTTTTCTGGGTAGTGTGGCCATGGTGGGAGTGGCCTAGTTGGCCTCCTGCACCATGGTGAGGAGGTATTTTTGCCCTCCCTGGGCTCCAGAGGCTTTCCTTGAGCCTCTGGGAGTGCAAAAGCAGCCTCCCCAGGCTCCAGAAGTCCTCTGGAGGCCAGAAAGAGGGCCAATTTTCTGGTAGAGCTGTTTTTCTCCCTCCTTGAGCCTCCACCCTGAACTTACCTGCATCCAAAAAGGGCTGCGTGGGGATTCCTGAGAGGAGTGGGGTGGGGAGGGTGGTGCTAGCTAGGAGTGGGATTTAGGGCTTCTCTGAACTGCACAGAATCTTAGCTAGAGGTTCTTCCGAACCCGCAGCAGCCCAAACCTGTTTCTTTTCTTCATTTCCAACTCTGGCATTTACAATGCAGACACACCTCCAAAGGTTCTGCATAAAATGTCTTTACAGAGTACAACATGATACTCTTTGCTCTGGGCAGGTCTAACAATTGACTTAGGAAACAGAAGGAAACTGAGATGCAAATAAACAAGGAAGGCTTTTCCCCCCCCAAGACCATTTGCCTCCTCATTAAGCTTGCTTGTTTGGTTAGGAAACATCATTTATAGGTCTTACAAGCAATGCTGCGAAAATAGCTGCTGCCTTTTGGAGTCCCCTATTACAATTCAATGATTTAAAAATAGCTTTAGCGTATTCAGACTGACTAAGTTAATTAGCAACATCAAACAAGAAAATGAGTCAAATGCACCAAGCTGACAGAATTGGTTAATCAGCAGGTTGGATAGCAAAGCACTGATTTCAGCAACTTAAAACTTGCCAAAATGAGTCATGAAGAAGTCTGATCAATGAGAATTTAAATCACACTTATACTACTATGTGTTTTTTTTCCTCGAATAAAAGTTATGACTTACAGTCAGTTTTGCAGCTTGCAGAACCACAGATGTTAGCAAGAAATTGGCAATGAGTTGCATATATGATAGTCTTTTTGTTTAGTATTCCTGCCTCCATCACTTAGTAAGCACAGCCGGATTTCCTGTTACTTCAGCAAATGCTTTCTTTCTTTCATAAATAGTCTATATGAGGTCTAATATCTTTCCTTCTGAATTTATTGAGAAATGGGAAGAGTAATTTCTGAATTGGAAATAAAATATAATTTAATATATTAATGAGGTTCAATATCGTATGTAAACTTCATTTACCTTAATTGGCTTTGAACTTCTTTTATGCTTCCTCCGTCGAATAAGTTTCTCTCTATCCTAGATAAGAAAACCAAGAAAAAGTTACCACTCAGGATACAAAACAGTGGTGGGTTGCTCCCAGTTCAGACCAGTTCATGCAATCCAGTAGCGCTGACCAGATGACGTCACCAAACTTGTTCTCATTGTTTGCGAGCTGGGCCAGCCCATGTGAGCCCACACAATTTTTTTTAAAAAACTTTTTTTTCGGCAGCTGAATCGGCTCCCAAACTAGTGATCATGTGCAGAGCTTGCTTGATGGGACCAGGCTGGACAGAGGGAAGCCTGCACCTGCGCTGTCCCATGCTGGTGAAGGCAGGGGCACCGAGCAGAGGAAGTGTGTATCCCATGTGTGCAGTGGAGTGTGCAAGCACCCCTGCCTCTGGCCACCTTTTCCATCCTGACCCTTTCTGGCCAGCAGAAGATGGCAGCAGCATGTGGCCTAAGGTGAGCAGTGGGCGCGGGAGCTGGACAGGCCTGGACATGGTGCCCCGGAGTGGTCTGAAGCTGAAGAGGAAAGGCAGGGCTGCCTACTGTGCAGGGAAGGAGGGAGCCAGGCAGACATCAGGATGGAGGATGAAGCGGGCCAAAAGCCCAGAGAACCAGACCAAGCAGCTGGGATGCCAGGGGGGAAGAGGCGTGGGCCTCCTTCTGCTAGGGATGGCCATGCTGAAAAAGCCACATTGGGGAACAGACCGAGCTCAGATCTGGGTGTGGAGCCATGGCGGCAACACAATGCAGGGACCTATTGGGGTGGATTCCTCAGTGCTCCAGTTGCGTGAGTGTCAGGGCAGGACAGCCTCGGATGCAGCTGACACCCAGGAGGTGGGGGGAAGAGGCGTGGATGCCGGGGAGGTACCTGCCTCATTCCACCAGGACGCTCCATGCCAAGAAGTGCTGTGGCAGCACCATGTGCCTGCTGGTTCTTAGCAGCTCTTAGCAGCCTCGCAAGGGGAGGCTGGGCTGGGGACATCTGTGTGGGGCTCAGTGACAGGGGAAGAGGAGCGGGTGATGCTGAGGCTCTGGTTGCAGGCTGCAGGGCGAGTTGCCATGGGACCACCCCTCCCCTTCGCTCTGGGCCTGGATGGCAGCAGTGGCAGCCGCAGGAACATTATGCTGCCATTACTGCCCTAGCCACCCACCTGGGCCACCCAAGACTGGTAGTAGGTGGTGGCATGGGCTCCTGTTCTCAGCCAGCCACCCCCTCTACAAGCAGAATGTCACCTGCCGCTGCCACCGCCACCATACAGGCCCAAAATGAAGGGAAGGGGTGGCCCCATGGTGACTCGCCCTACAGCCTGGGACCAGAGCCTCCGCATCACCTGCTCCTCTTCCCCTGCCACTAGAAAGGCTCTGGAACCTGTGGAGAGTGAAAAATGGCCCTACCAGCCCCCTGGGCCAAAAGCAGGGGGTGCACGTGGGGGAGCATGCATATTCGTGGGGGGCGGGGTGCATAAAATTATGGATGTGAGCATGCATGCAACTCCCACCCACCACACTCCCCCTGCCTTTGGCACGTGATATCAAAAAGGTTAGCCATCATTGTTCTAGGTTGTTCTTTTGTTTATAGGTTTCCATCCATTGCTTCTTGTCCTGCCTTCAGGTGCTTTGGAGAATAGATTGATCCCTTCTTCTTTGTGGCAGCCCTTAGGCTTGGAACACTGCTGTGATATCTCCCCTAGTCCTTCTTTTCATTAAACAGACATACCCAGTTCTTGCAATCTTTGTTCATATGTTTTATCCTCCAGTTGCCTCATCTTTGTTGCTCTTCTTTGCACTCTCTCTAGAGTCTCAACAACAAAGTAGCAACAACAGGTTCTTCTGCTGAGCCTCCTTCTCGGTCAGATCCAATTTGAACTGAGCCAGCTGTTTTGCCTATTTTTTCTTGTGATGGCTGCTTAGCTCCAACAACTGCTTCCTGTTGGGGCCCTAAGGACCCCAGGCAGGCAAACAAGAAATGGCTGGGAGGGGAGGGGTGAGTAGGGACCCACGAGGTGGCCCCCACAATGCAACTGAAATTGAGATGGCCATGCCCACCCAGTCATATGACCAACTAGCGAAGCCCACCCAGCCGGTCACTAGACAGATCATATTAGTTGTCCATGGGATTTAAAATTATGAATTTAGTGATCATGTTGGCGATCCCTGGTCTATACAATTACCTTGTAACTATAGGAAACTATTATTGCATTTATGAATAAAGTACTGTGTTATTGCCATCTTCCATATTATTTCCTGAGAATGCCTTGAGGCATTTGTGGTGACCTCTATTTCCTCTATTCTTGTAAATAGAGGTGATGCTGACTTCTTGACTTTGCTTTGCAGTTTACCAGATATCAATTTATTTTATTGGCCCAATCTCGCAAACTCAGACATGTCTATTCTGGACTGTATTTCACATTAGTTGGACTTTGTAGAATTCAACACATCTATAGAGCATCTAGTTTAGGAAATGCTATATTAAAGGATATTATTCATGTTTCAATTTCTTTTGAATTATATAATCCTACAAGATCAGTTTGTAGGTTCTTAGTTGATGAAGATGTAATAAACTTACTCTTGTCAGCTCATCAATTATGTTTTGTTGTTCTATAACTTGGAGCTTCAAAAACTCAGTTTCTTGTTCTTCATTTGCTTGATCAAGATCGTTGAGTGATTTTAATTTCTTCAATGGAGGATGTGATACCATTTTTTCTTTCTGTACAACAACAGCAAAAAAATAAAACAGGAAAGCCAGCTTTCTCTTTATTTATTTTTTTTTACTTGATTGGATATCATACTATATTATCCCTCACATTTTATTTTCCACCGGTCTTAAACATTGAATTATAGATGTTAGAGCTATTCCCACCCCCCATGGCATGTTTTAAAATTAATGTTGTGTTGAGAAAAGGGAAAATATATGTCTCTTTATGGAAAAACACTCAGCAGAGCATTCAACTATGGCTATTGTGTATATTTATAAACGAATAGACAAAAATGAACTCAGTGGGACTTCTAAATATAAATGCTTAGGATATAGTGGCCTCTCTCTCTCTAAAAAAATATCCAGGCCATTGTTTACTGCATCTGTTTGATTCCTAGCAAATGGCTTTCAAAACATGAAAAAAACAGGAATGGAAAAAAACCAAATTGTCATCTGGGAGATAAACATTTGAATTCCTAAAGAATTTAATGGTTCTGTCAGGTTCCAAGAAAGTAGCTTTTGTAATGTTAACCCTGGAGAATTAAGGGAATGATGAAAATGAATCCCAGAGCAATATTTTTTTGGGGTAAAATAGAAGTTCAATTTTGAATTTATTTATTTATTTATTTATTTGATTTATATACCGCCCCATCTCCGAGGACTCGGGGCGGTG
>JANHFP010002943.1:41175-55437 GCA_032468135.1 Calamaria suluensis | reverse complement strand
TAAGAGCATATAAAACCCTCAGTCAGAACCAAGAATCGTAGGGTTGGATGGGACTTTGGAAGTCCTCTAGAGCAGGGGTCTCCAACCTTGGCAACTTTAAGCCTGGAGGACTTCAACTCCCAGAATATCTAATAATATTCTGGGATAATATTAATTCTGGGATAATATTATTATTATCTAATAATATTCTGGGAGTTGAAGTCCTCCAGGCTTAAAGCTGCCAAGGTTGGAGACCCCTGCTCTAGTCCATCCCCCTGTCAAGGCAGACCGAAACCCTCTCTATCTGTTGGACATGATGAACTATGTGCATACATCTTAAAAAAAGCTTTCCACTGCTATAGCAGAACCCTCTAAGTGTAATCTTTGAAAAATCTTTCAGGACCTATGGTCACTAGCCAAAGTCATCCCATCTTCAAAAAGGGACAATCTAGCCGAGTCGAAAACTACAGACCAATCTCTATCCTGCGTCACTTGCAAAGTCATGGAATCAACCAATCCGTTACCCTCCACCTAGAAACAAACAGCCTACTCTCTAATAAACAATTTGGGTCCAGAAAAAAATAGTATTCTGCAATCTGCAGCTTCTACACTGCAAAAACACAGGGACTACACATCTTGACCAGGGCAAAGCAATAGATGCAATTTACATAGACTTCTGTAAAGCCTTTGATTCAGTAGCACATGACACACTACTTCTAATACTTATACAATCCCGATCAAACAGTGGTCCAATCTTATTTTGGAAAACTTCCACTTAGTGCCCAGCAAAATTTACTTATTAAATTAAATGGGGTTCTTAGTGTGCCAAATATTTTAATGGTAGTTTTAATTTTAATTTTTAATAATAATGTTAGTATTTAATTGCTGATGTTTTTATAGGGTTTTAATGGTATTTTTAAACAGCTCTTAATTGGTTTTTACTTGGTTATGGTTGGGGTTATTTTAAACTGTTTGTACACCGCCCTGAGTCCCATTTGTTGGGAGAGAGGCGGTATAGAAATGTAAGAAATAAGAAATAAGTAAGAAATAATAATAATAATAATTATTTGCCACCCACCTAATGGTTTAAAGTGACCGAATGACACAGGTCTGTTCTAATTGTATAAAAATCAGAAAATAAATTATCAAGGGATCCAGGTTTCTTTCACTTACGGAAAATTTCTCCAGAAGTTGCCATTCTTCTTTAACAAGGTTCCTTGCAAAATTGCACTTTACATGAGTTATTGTAATTTAATGGGTATTCTGAAAACTTTTTTTGAATCTGAAAGGAAATGATTTTTGCTGACTGAGCTCAATGTAGGGAAGGTCAGATTATAAAACTATATAGATCTATAAGCATATGAGATATTTTCTCAAAGGTTTGTTTTCAAGGTCTTTTGTGATGGTGGCAGCAATCTTGACATATGTTATCACATGCTTTATCAAACCATTTAGCAGAATAAATTGTGGCCATTTTATATATAGTGTAACTTATTTGGTCTTATATTTACAGAAAATTTGTCATAGTGAAATATAATGTACGGTATACAGTTTCTAGAAAATATCTGCCTAGATTATGTTGCAAAATGTTTACTAGATTCAGCAGATAAAACATTTATTTGTTAAACAATTTTCTATGCTGCCATGGTCAAAAGGACAGTTGGCATACTTGCATAGAATATGCATGTAGTCAGTAAATAACTGAAAGCTTTAAGGAAAACAAAATCAAGGAAAATGAAACTGAGTTATGTAACTTGTGTAGCTTTAGGTCATGCTTGGCTCTCTTTCAGTGGAAATGTCATGAAATGGCATACGTTGTGTGGTAAATTGAACTGATATAATTATGTCTGAACTTTATTTACTTGTGTTTTGAATTTCTGAAGACATTGAGATCATACCTGAGTTTGCCTGGTATACTTCTGAAAATATTTGGGTTTCATTTTAAAAACTGTTTGCTCTAATACTCGTGTTTATTTTATATCACTTGCTTTTTTGTGGGACTGTCTTTTTATTCTTTGTGTTGCTTATATCAAACAAGAGATTACTTTGAATTAATTAGAGGAGCTAAGGGAGATGAAACAGATGAAATGATATTTAGAATGCCGCTGAAAGGCAACAAGGTACGAAATTGACTGAGTTACCATTAGGGCAATCTTGTAGCAGTAAGGGTGAAGAAATGTCAGCATTTCTCCACACTTACTGTGTCTGTGGAGGGCTGCTCAAAAGCTTTGTTTAAGGCAATCCAGGCTCTCCTGGGAAGCTTGGACGTTTACTTGCAAGATTGCTGTGAGGAATATTTGTTGGATAAAGTCACTTCAGTACACTCCAAGTTGGACTCTAGCTTTGAAACAAAGGTGATTAGGTTCAGTCTGACTTGCTTATCGAGGAGGAGTTTGATCCTGTTGGTCCTGATAAAATAGACAGGGTTCTTGTGACTACTGACTCAGCCACCTGTATGTTAGATCCAGGTCCTACCTAGTTGACTAAACCTGGCTTTCAGTACCAATTATCATGATACCCTGCTGGATAGGCTTTGCATGACTTCATATTGTGTGCCCGTTGTACCTGCCCCTAGACTGGGAATATGTATCACTTGTGCTGTAGTCATCTCTCAGTGGACTGCTGAAATGTGTTTTACAATTCCCTGCCCTTAAAGAGCATTTTAAAGTTGCACCTGATTCAACATGCAGTGGTATGGCCAGTTATATTTGCTTCTCAATCAACACAGATTACACCTCTGCTTTGTGAACTGAATTGGTTGCCAGATTCAGTTTAAACTACAGGTAGTTACCAAGAAAACTCCCTCTGGCCCTTGGCCAGGTCATTTAAAAGGCAACTGTTCCCTGATTGTGGCTACCCATCCCATCATATCTGGCAGATGAGCCATGCTTCAGGTCCCACCCATTAGAGAGTTCCATCTGGTGGAGCCAGAAATAGAGCTTAATCTTGTCATGTTGATATTGGACTAGGATGTTTTTTTATCATTGCATCTCAGCTACTGATTACATACAGTGGTCAACTGCCCAGAGTCCCAAAAATAAGATGGGGACATATACAATGAAATAAATACAATACACCTTAAACATTGTCAAGAATAACAATAAACCCTAGAGTACAATATAGCATAGAGCAGAAGAACAGAATTGAACTAAGGATGAAGAAAGGCCAAACTTGTACAAGGTGGAATAGATAATACATAGTATTTTTAAAATGGTGTTTGAGTTGGTTGCTAGATATAAGTACAGAAGCCTTTTTCGTCTGTATAGAAAAAGATGAATTGCATTGAAAACAAATCTATAAAATCTACAGAAATACACTTCCTGTAGAATACCTATAATTGCAGAACATCTATAAACTGAATAGATTTGTATATTGTTTGTGTGAGAAATATGAATTAAAATTTATTTCCTGAATCAGTTGTTCATTCCCAGTAAAGCTGGCTTTCTATATGAAGTAATATTTCATCTGCCAATTATATTTATCACTCTCATAAGAAATTAACTCTTTTACTTAGAGGCCAGGTCATTATAATTTATACTATTCCACATTTTTAATCAGGAAATGTAAATAGAAGTCTCCTAGATCAAGGGTCTCCAACCTTGGCAACTTTAAGACTTGTGGACTTCAACTACCAGAATTGGAGACCCCTGTCCTAGATTGTTGTGAGTTTACCAAGGGGAGGAAAAGGCTTCTTAATGAAATAATTGTCTGTACTTGGAAAGCACACAAAATGCATAAACTTTGCTTGACATTGGCAGTCCAACTGGAAAATCCTCCCCTGCATTCCTGCAGTTGTGATGAATTGCTGGAGAGCCTTGGTGTCCTTCACACTGTATTGGTCCATGAAGTAGCTGGCCATGTTTTCCTTTAGTGTTTTTGTCCTAGGATCTTTTTAGAATCCATCCTGAAGAAATCCCATCACTGAGGGTTAATCTATATTCTTGATGAAAGGAGAAATGTTGTCTTAGGAGGAGGCAAAAATCAAAGCCCCTTGAAAGTGGGGGGGTGTTTACTGTAGACAGAAGTCCTTATCTGCCAAGACTAGCACCTTAAAACAAGACTTTAATGGAGCTGTAAATGAGGGATAAACTGTTTTAACCCTTTATTAGTTTTACTGGTAATTTACCAAAGTAAGAGGGGAAAACCAAGCTGTTCTCAAAGCAGACTTTCTCCCTTTCTACAAAGGGAGTCTTAAAGCTGCTTAGGTTGACAAATACTGTCATAGATTAAAACTAATATAAAGGACAAGTCTCATTTTAAATTATAACAGAAAAAAGATGGGGAAAAATCAATATAACAAAACTACACAACTCGCTTCCAAAAATCTTGTCATTTTAAAAGCTGATAAATTTGTTATTGCATGTTGTTGTTGTTAGTTGCGAAGTCGTGTCCGACCCATCGCGACCCCATGGACAATGTTGCTCCAGACCCTCCTGTCCTCCACCATCCTCTGGAGTCCACCCAAGCTCACGCCCGCTGCTTCAGTGACTCCAACCAGCCACCTTGTTCTCTGCCGATTATTGCATGTTAACCTGGCATAAAAACTTATAAATTTGTTAAAAATGTATATGAGTCTTGATTTTTAAAAAATAATGTAAAGGGAAGGTAAATAGAGATATATGTGAACAAAACACAGTGGAAATGGGCAAATCATGCTAGAGAGTTCCATAATTTCCAGGAATAATAGATTCTATTGGAACAATTAAGGGGCAATTAGTATTGGCTGTGGATGTTAGCATTACAGAAGTATGGCATGTGGGGTTTGTTTTCAATCCAACACTGCTAGTTAAATATGTTTCTCTTTTGCTAGCTATCTTTTTTATAATCAGAGTCAGCAGTGTCAGATGCCAACTATGTAGTTTGTGCACATAATAAAATTAGTCTTATGGAGAAGAAATAAAAATGTTTAAAAGATTTGTTGCTTTAGATGTTTGTAATTTTTACTTGTTTCATTCATTAAAATGTAAAATAGTATAAATAATGTGTTGGCAGTTCAAAAAAGTAAAAAGTATTACTGTTCATAGGGTTTTTTGTTTTCTGACTTAACCATAGAAACAACAGTAGGTGGCAGAATAGCTACATCTAAAGAACTTATTTCCGTTTGCATTGAATGAATATAATGATGAGAGAAAAATCTGCTATATTTAGAACTGGGTTTGTCTGATAATTCATTTGAGAATTCTACAAGCCAGGATGGTTTTTAAAAAGTTGTGGAGGAAGTTAGCACTCACCCCTCTCCTAGAAGAATGAATTATTTTAAGAAATATTAAAAATACAGAATATATTTCCCTGGATGGAAAAACATGTTTTAGGCAGGCAATAGAATCACTTTTAATAGCCCCCACCTTTGACAATTGTGCCATTAATCCCTCAGCATCCTATCTCAACACAGTAGGGCCCATCTAGCAACAGAAACTAACCACATGACACAGAAACTCACCCACATGGCAAGCTTGAGAGACAGCCTACAGAGTTATCCAAGATCCCACCCCCTGGGAGTCTCACAACCAATCAGGATACATTTCTTAAACAGGAACAGGAAGCATTAGGATGGGGCCCCACAGAGGGTATAAACTCAGGACCTCAGCAAACTCAGGCTCTTCCCTTTTTTGGTTCTTCACCTTGAAGCATGTGATCCCTTTTCTGCTCATACTATGAGATTCCTGACCACCATTAAACCATCTTTCCAAGCAGTCTCCATGTTTCCAGTGTCTGTTTCCCCACTTGGAGGAGAACCCACATGTGTATTTCTTACAACAATTGTTATGAAGCCCATTATCTTCCCTATATTTTTGGTTATATTTAATCCAGATTATTATTTTAATAAATTTTATAGCTTACCTTTCTGCTAATTTATGTATTTAATACACCTACACTATAAAATGCATTTATTAATGTTTTATATGACATTAATATTGTAATCTGCAAAATACAAAACAGCTTTTTTGAAAAGTATTATAGAGAAACTTTTGTAATTGCTTATTGACTAAGCCATCAGTATCATAGTTTATCAATTATGTTTATATACCTCAGTATACTTTACTACATGAGTGTTTGAATGTGCCTCATTTTATGTCTTTATGTTCCATATGTTTCTTTATATAGATAAAAAATGGTCCAAGTCATTTGAAAGGATTTTTTTCTTCCATTTTCCTATCCCATTTCCATTTTTTAAAAAAACTAGTCTTTTTCACCTTAGTGATCTTACAGTTTTTCCAAATCTTTTTTCTTCCTATTTTTCCTTTGGACAACATCAATAACTCATTTCCCCCAGTTTTCAAATACTAGTGTTACTTTTATCTTCAGAAACTATCACTTACTCCCTCCTTCCTTTTGTTCCAAGTCAGTTGAACATGTGGTCTACTTACACCCTCTGTAATACATTTCTCTCCTGTGATTGCTCCCTTGACAACTTTTGGTCTTTTAATTCTACCAAACCAGTTCTTGCAAAACTACTGATGGCCTTCTGGCTGCTAAACTGATGGTTGCATTTTCTGTCTTCTTCTACTTGCTTTTTTAAAACTAACTTTTGTGTTACTCCTTCTATAAGAAATTATGCGCTTTTTAACTTTCAGTGATGGTTTTTCTTCCCTTACCTACTTCATCTGTAATTTAAAGAAGGCTCTCCTTGTAGTACATGGTAATACATGATCATTATTTACAACCACAACAAGGGCAGAATGACAAAAATGACAATTTAAAAGGTAAAATCGATTTACCTTTGTTTTAGCATTTAGCATGTCTGGTGAATAAGGATTCTCTACTCCTCTATGCCTCTGTCAACACTGGATTGTAAATAAACTAATCAGCTCTTTATTACTGGAAATAAAAAAGCCAGGTGTTTTATAAGAAAATACTTATCATCCTCTTGCTACTTTTTTAGTTTGGGTTATTCATAAAGGAGCCTTGTTCATAAACCTTATTCATAAGGTTTTATTATTCATAAACCGTTATTCATAAAGAAACCTTTGGTTTCCTTTCTTTAGTTATACATGATCAACGTTACTATTAGTTCTGGGAGTGGAGGGAGCAAGAAAGATAGAGCATCTTTACTGATCTCTTCACTCAACTGATAATTATTGGAAGGCAGATCGGGGAGAGATTTGAACTGTTTCTTCTCAGTATTTTTCCTAACCTCAAAAATGACCATTTAAAAGTGCTGATTAGTTGTGTTTGAGGAAAATACAGTATAAACATACATTTCCCAATTTATCTCTAGCTTAGGCCTAAGAAGCAATCTTCAAGAAGTGTGTGAGAGGTCCCTTGGAATGTATGTCATTAAATCCATTTTGTATTTCAACTTATCACTTTCTCAAAAACAAAACCAAACCAAACCAACGACATAAAGAAATCTCTCCCCATTAATAAACATATCTTTAAAACCTGGTCATTCAGACCTGGTCAAAAAGAAATTCCATTAACTAATAACCAGAAACCACAACACATGAATTTTTAGATGATCAAATAAATTCACTTTATATTTCTTCAGTTTACATTAAAAAAGCTTGACCTTTAATCCTATCAAGTAGTTGATTTATTATAATTTTCTCTTTGTCTCCATTCAGGAATATCTCCAGTAGTTTTAACATGTCCCCTTTGTAAAACCTAGATAAAAAGGCTTTACAAATAATTCTTCTGATGTATAATTTCTATGTCCTTTTTAGTTATTAGGATACCCACTGTTTGTTTGAAGGTACTGAACTTTGTCTGAGGCAGTATTATAATTCCCCGGCTCTCAGAGCTCTCAAACCAATTGGACACTTCTATTTTATGATTGCTTCATTGGCAGACTCTGCATGGAGAAAACTTGTGGGTGATCCTAGTTTCAACTAATCCCTCGTTGCAATTCAGAACTCTGAGACAATGTCCATTAAAACAGAACAATTAATCAGTGGAACAACCTGCCTCCAGAAGTTGTGAATGCTCCCACACTGGAAGTTTTTAAGAAGATGTTGGATAACCATTTGTCTAAAGAGGTGTAGGTTTTCCTGCCTAGGCAGGGGGTTGGACTAGATGACCTCCAAGGTCCCAGTAAGTTCCAGTAAGCTGATCTGTTTAATCTTTTCTCTTATTGCCAACTTCTTGAGGAGCTGTCTTCAGTCCTCCATTGCTTCCCCAGAAGTCCCCCAACGGTGTCTTTCTTCACTATGGTTTTTTAAACTTTTGGTGGTCTAACTGTTCCAAAATTATCAACCAAGGATGGCTGGGAGCCACCACATATTAGACAGTTTAAGTACCACTTTAAACTTTAAGGTATAATTCACACAACACAAAAAAGTTTTCAGACCTAGAACAATTAAAAGTACATCCAATTAATGTACAAAAGTTGAGACTTAGTTGAAATAGCTAGGCTGGAGGACAAGAAGAATTCTGCAGTGTTGTATCTGAGGGCCTTACAGCAGCTAATTATAAAGAATGGTCATTCAGCAGGCCCTCTATAATGCTGAATTCACTTCAGAATGGTTCTTAATGTTTCTCTTAGTTAAGCACGGTTAGAACAAGGCTTCTCAATTTGGATGTCAAAGAGAAATTTATTTAGTTCAAAAGCAAAAGTTTAACTATTTCTCTTACCAGTGAAAAACCTCCCTGTGTTTTAAGATTAAATCTGAACCATTCTGAAAAATACAAAAGCCTAAAATTAAACCTCAACAAATGTTTAATACTTGAAGAGATCAGAAAACATATTGAACATTAAGAGCAAAGTTTCATACATGTGGGAGTAAGTCTTCCGATTAATAAAAAATTAGGCAGTGTTCTAAAAAACACTTATATAGTCCACAGTTTTCAATTAGCCATCACTAAGAGCAAAATCTTCAGAATTAGGGTTTTATTATTCTTGTTATTATTATGCGCTTCAAAAGATTTGCATTCTGTATTGCAGATTATTCTAAACAACTCCAGAAGGAAAGCTGTTATACTGCTTAGCAATAGTCATGATCAAGAAATCCCTCTTATTTTGAGTTTGTAAAGTTTCCACCCAATGGTTCTGATTCTATCTTTGGGTGCTAGAGAGAATGAAACCATATCTTCTCTGTCAGCTCTTCAAATATTGGGAGACTGTTCTCTTATCTCCCTTTAGGCTTCTGTTCTTCAGACTGTCCAATCCTTTAACCATTCTTCACAGGCTTTGATCTCTAGGACTTCACCAACATTGTCACTCTTCTCTGCATTCTTTCCAGTTCCTAGCATCTTTGTATTATGATAATGAATTGGATATAATATTCCACCTGTGATACAGCATATAGTGGAACTATCACTTCCTATGCTCTTGAGACTATATGGTGGTGGATGCAGGCTGAGTTTGTATTGTCCCTTTTAAGAACTGCATCACACTGCTGGCTCAATGGCTCATGCTTAAACTATGACCTAATACTACTGTCAATCGAGGCAGTGCCTCTCTGTTACTTGTGCATCAGATTTTTTGCTGCCTAAATACAAAACCTGGCGTTTCTTGTCATTGAACTATATATTGTTGGGTAGGATCCAATATTCAAGTTTTATCAAGATTATTTTGAACTTCAAGACTGATGTTGCCAATTCTTTTCAAGTTTGTGACATTTGTAATTTGGCTAAACATATTGTCTCCCCTTTTCTAAAACATATATTTTTTTTAAATGTTAAAAAGCACTAGGCCCAGGACAAAATGTTGGGTACCTTTCTATATGTAGACACAATCTACTAGGGATGTGCAGTGGATATGATTGTTCAGCCAGTTGCAAATCCACCTGGAGTGAGAATATCTATGTCATATTGTTCCATTTTATCTGCTTGAAGAAGCTGTCAATTAGTATTTTATATAGGAATTATGTTCTTAACGTTTATAAATATCTAAAAATGGCTTTGAAAGCAATATTGGACTGTGTCATATGAACGTTTGCCTATAAACAAACTTTCCAATTTATGATTATGGGGTCTTCAAATTAGAGGAAACTCATGGTTTGCATCCATTCAGGGGGTATCAAGTGAGAAAAACAATAAAACTGAGTCCTATCCAGCTAATACGTTTTCAGGTGAAAAAAACAACTTATCCAACCTACAATGAGCCATGGTGGTACAGTGGTTAGAGTGCAATACTTCAGACTACTTCAGCTGCCTACCGGCTGCCTGCAATTTGGCAGTTCAAATCTGACCAGACTCAAGGTTGACTCAGCCTTCCACCCTTCCGAGGTAGATAAAATGAGGGCTCAGATTGTTGGGGGAAATATGCTGACTTTGTAAACTGCTTAGAGAGGGCTGTAAAGCACTGTAAAGCAGCAAGTCTATTGCTATTGCTACAAAAAATCCTGCAACAGTAGTCTTGATTGGGATCACTGGGTTTTAAGATTTAGATCAGCCATATTATGAATTTGAAGGGGTGAAAATATCCTTCTATGGATACTTATGGAATCCATGTAATCTCTTCCTTAAAACAGTTTATAATTCCTGTGTTTATGACAAGGTTATATGTTCTGTAAATAATCTGTTCGCTGGATAAAAAAACATCATTTCATGTGAAATTATGGATAGAGATAGTGACTGATACCCCATTTGCATGTGTACTTTGAATGGGATAAATTGATGTAGATTTTAAATCATAACAACCTTGTGGGCAAAATATCAAATTTTGATTTATCAGATCTCCTTCACAATTCTGGGCAAAAGCCAATAGCTAAAGGGATGTATTGTTAATTTCTAAAATGCTGAGCTGATTTCTAGTTGATACTTGTTCTGATGATCTTTGGAGAACATCACACACTGAGGCATAAAGTGATGTTTTGCAGTCAGCAGAATTGCCAAAGTTGCTTATGTAAAATATTAATTTGTTTATCCTTAAATGTATTCTTTAGGAGGCTCAGTGAATGAACATATGATGTTACGTCATACTTAAAATCAAGTCAGGGTAAATTTGCTCAGTTTTCATATGGCAACATACTACGAGTGACACCTTAGAGATGAATGTTGGATAAATGAGATTTTTTTTTCTAAAGAGTGAAAAATTGAAATGGTATGCTGATCACAATGGATTGGTTTTTTCTTTCTAAACTTTTGCATTTAATTGAAATAGGTTAGCTATTAGAGCTTTGTGACTCTGAAGGCTAAACTTGTCAGCATTGCTTCTTATTTCATAAATATATCTCTAAAACAAAAATGAGGATCCAGAGACCTATATTTAATTCATATTCCCAGCAAAAGACGGCATATTTCCTAGAGATTGTAGGCCAAAATAATGCCTCAAACTTTAACTTAACCTAGCCAACACCCCATTAATCCAAATTAAAAATACCTATTTTTCTTGGAAAAGCTAGACCTAGCTTTCTATAAGATATATTTACTTGATTATTTCAATCTGGGACATTTCTGTTATTAATGTCTATTAAAATGTAGAAATAATTGACATCTTCCCTGTCTCTTCCATATGCAACTCTAACTCTTGAATTGTCTATGTATTGAGAACATTGATTATGCAGAAGCATATTTGCTGGCATGTTTATGGAGCCTTCTCTTTTTGGAAGGTATTTTGATGCAAATATCTTGTTTCCTTACCCATCTCTGTGGTAGTGGAAAGGAATATATGTCTTAGAAGCCTGTTGATTGCAGCCAATTTACTAGACAGTGTTTAAATTGCCAAATATATTAGATGTTTCCAGAAGGTCCATCTACAGTAGAATATCCACCACTATATGAATGCAGACATTGCGGGAGTGGTGGTGATGGTATAGGCTACAATCCTACAAGTGATCAAGGGACAAGACAAGGGAACAAAACCAGGACAAACTTAATGGTTTAAATCGGTTAAATTCAAATTGATTAAGCATCAAGATTATTATTTCCTGAGCATTTGATAATTTCTTCTTGTTTATCACATTAAAAAGTTATAATGTGAGATGGCATGCTTTGGAAGTAATGTGAGATGGCAAGCTTTGGGAATTGGATCCAAAAGATTGGTGTGTCATATTGCTCCGTGACTTGATTATATGTACTTCATTAATCAAATTATCCATTGTTTTCACATGGTTTAGTTGGACTAATTCTGGAATCCTTTGAATTTTGAGGATTATTGTTTATAATTTTAAGTTTCCCAACAGTCAATATACAATTAGGAGGAAGAATAAAGTACTGTAGGATGTTGACATCTACTAGCATTATGATCAATTCCTTGCTATAAAATAACAGAACTTACGAAGACTGAGAATTTTAAAAATAGTATTACCCACATCAAAACTGCCTTTAATCAGATGCTTCCAATGGAATATCCCGTAAGTGTTGGTTGATGCAATCTTCACGTAGCAAATGCAGACAATTAGTGTAAATTAGTATTATTCTATTGATCAGCCAAACAATTCAACTGTCTAGTACATTTACAATATTCACATTTTTTCAAATCTTCATTCAGAAATCTGTGCTTTTTATTCAGAACTTTTCTGGAGGAAAAGAAAAGCATGTTGAAACTAACCTCTAAGCCCCAGTGTCTGGCAGGATGTGGAAGAGGGAAAGCAATCTGATCCACCCTGCCCTTTGGGAATATCTTGCGCATGTCTTTACAAACAGGTTTGTACAAGCTGCAAGCGTATGGGCTATTTGGCTATGGAGCAGTCCCTCCAGGCATGCAGACTTTTTGTGGAGCAGAACAACACGGGGGGCAGGAGGGTGGCTTTTGAAGGTTACGTTTGTGTTGGCTGCACTCCTGGCTTAGCGAGAGGAAAGGCAATACCCTAAGGCTATTTCTGGGTGGTGGTAGTTTCAGCTAGAAGACATGTAACTGCTTGAGATGAACACATTTTTGCATGGGGTTTTGTGTGGTTCCCCCGTCCTGTCCCATCCCCCCCCCTTGTTCTGGAACTCCTATTACTTTTTTGGTGATTATTTTTAAACCTTTGGCATAGATTTATATCCAATCTCTCCTCTTCCCAGAAAGTTTTTAAAAATTAGTTCCATAACTTGGATTTTTTTTCTCTTTAGAAATCAGAATTAAACATAAGGGCTAGCCTGCATTGCACTTCATTGTTTTCAACTAATTCCCTAGGCCTTTTGTTCTGATTTAAATATTGTCTGAACTGCTATGGATTGCCCTTGTTAGGGCAAAATATATTTTTGTCAGCTGTCATAAGGACCCAGGGACAAAACTGCAAGTTACAGCAAAGAGGGGATCAAACCTGTGAAATGCCAAGCACAGTTTTATTGTATGCAAAAATGGTACAGCCAGAGTATATTTGGAAGATATGCTGAAATAAGAAAGTTGGTAGGATATGGACAGGAAAGTGAATTACAAACTTAATTTTTAATTAAAGGCTTAATTTACAAACTGAAATTCAAAGACAAAAATATAACATTAGAATAAGAAATATAATATCCTGTCAATGGAAAGAATGGTGAATCAGTGAGAAATTTTGGGCCAAAAGTAGGCATCCTTGAGGACCATGGAAGTCTTTCCCTCCTCTCAGCTGTAGAAAACGTGTCCCTCAGGAAATCCCTGTAAAAAGACACTGATGGTGTTATCTAGTTGGGTAGTGAAATGACTATAAGGAAACAACCAAACTCAGAGTGTACCAAGAACTCCACAGTTCAGCCCTGAAATTTACATATACTCTTCTATTGAAAAAGCAATAAATATGGATGCATTTGTGTTTTAAAATGTGGGTTTTATTCATTGTAAACTGATATGAGTCAGTGTTGTAGTAATGCCCATCACTGCAGTTGGATCTTAAAGATTACTGACATATACTTCCCCATCATGGAAATAAGTTCCTTGTTGTAAGTTCCTCTAGATCAGTGTTTCTTAAGCCTTTTTCCCCTCTCAGGACCTGAAAATATTTTTTGTTTGTATGGGGTATATCTATCAATATTTGTTGCATTAAAAATTAAAACTGGTTTATTGATTACCACTGCCAATTCTCAAACTTTGTTTGATGAGATTTTACTGTATTACTTTTCAACAGAGGCTGGTCAGTAATTTTGCTTTTGCAGACCTCTCAGAAGATCTAGCGCCCCTCCCCCTGGGATTCTTGGGTCATATTTTGAGAAACATGAGTCTAGATTATTAAATATTTGAGATGGAATAGATTTTGCCAGAGTCTCAGCAGAATGCCTGTTTGGTAAACTATATATATGAGGCCCCATTATGACCCCATTTTGCCTATATCTGCATTAGAAAGTTTAAAAGCCAATATCAGACTTCAGTCAGTGGGTCCTTAGTGCTCTCTGAACTAGGTTGTTTTCCTTCTCAGGTTGCACTGTCAATCATCTAGAATGGGTTCTGCTCGCTGAACCAATCAGGACCGGGCATGCACAAATTTGTTCCTCCCC
>JANHFP010002943.1:11035-23584 GCA_032468135.1 Calamaria suluensis | reverse complement strand
GTAATATTATTATATATATGATACTATGTGAATATTTTATGTTTTGTACTTTTTCATAATAAAAACTTTTATTATAAAAAAAAGCAATTAAAGCAGAACTCTTTTAGGATCTTTTATAAGAGTGTTCATTTATGAGAGTAATAATGGGAAAAGAGTTGATAATTTTTAAACTATGTGATTGATTTTAATGATCACATTATCTAATATTGTAATATTAGATAAACATAAATAATACATATTTTAAAAAAAGAGCAGGTTTACTTTCTCATAGGGAACATCTGGCCAATTTATTTAACCAGCTTAGCCAAATTCTCAGTTCATTTCAGTACACCATGGTGTATTGAATTATTGGACTGAAGGAAAAGTTCATCTACTTTTGGTACATACTTAGAAATGAGTGTTCTTCTTTTAATTTTAAATTACTGGCACAAATTATGAACAAACCTTAATTTCAGAGAATTTTATATACAACTAACAAGAGACACAGCAGACAATCTGGAAATTGCAGTGAACAGAAACTGGTGTGTTTTTATTTCAGTCTGAATTATTCTTTGTGTACCTGCAGTAAGACAAGTCCAGAAAATTCAATAAACAAAGATCTGTGTCTTAATATTGAAACACAGACTATAGGAGTGTTGCCAAATTCAGGCAGGTTTTATGAACAACTGCAATTTATCTAACCACAAAATAATAGTTGTGTCTCTTTCTTGCATGTTCCTCCCATTGTTAATTATTATTACTGAGATCTTTAGTTACACACTGGATAAATCATCCTTTCCAGTCATGCTCCTCCCAAATGCAGTAACATCACATTCCTTAGTTTCTTCTTCCTGAGCTCTAATTGCACTTTGTGTCATACAATAAAGCAAAAAGATTGCCCAGAACAGTAGAAATTAATGGTTAAACCTGAAGTTTTTACATTTATCTTTTTGCAAATTAATACTCAGGAAAAGTTTAAGTGGAATTTTAAAAAGACATATTTTTATAATTGTTATTGCATATATTTCTTCTTTAGAATCTTATGCATTACTAAACTGTGCTTGTAGGCATTTAATTGATTAGTTAAAACCTTTCCCCTTCTAGTAAGTTTAAATCAGGCATATCTGTAAGCCTTCATTTTGAACTTTTAGTTACCATACTTTATCGTACAATTGTTGCTTAACAGATGAATAAAAACATATTTTTAGAGATTATAGAAAGGAACTCAACCAATTCTGGTATGTACCTATTTTCAGATGAAAGATGCATTTTAAGATAGAAAAAAAGGTCCTTCTAACATATTATTGAATGTCTCTATGGCACAAATTATTTGTATTGGTATTGGGCAGGGGTGAAATCCAGCAGGTTCTGGAGAACCAGTAGCACAAATTTTAAGTCGTTCGGAGAACTGGCAGATACCACCTCTGGCTGGCCCCAGAGTGGGTGGGAATGGAGATTTTACAATATTCTTCCCCTGTCATGCCCACCAAGCCACACCACGCCTACCAAGCCACGCCCACAGAACTGGTAGTAAAAAAAATAGATTTCACCACTGGTATTGGGTACTATCAAAAGAGATGTAAAAAAGGAAAAATAGTAATAATACCACTTGCAATGATACAAATAACATATAGAGAAAGACAGCTTCTTTCTTATGAAGAGCAAGAATGTTCTCTCAGAAGGTTTTCAAAGCTACGAAAGCTTATTTAAGGATTTAATAAGGAGGTCTCCTGGCTCCTTATTAACATCATGAGGTTCCTGGTGTGACATCTGAACACATGTCCTGAGATATCATCAAAATGCACTGATTATCAGCTTTATATCTTCACCTTGGGTAAACCAAACAATCCTATGCAGGTGTCCATGACTGGGGCTGCTGGGGCCTGGATGAGACAGGATAGACTTCAAGGCTTTAGGACTTCCAGTTCTGGGAATTTCCCATTACGTTTTTTTGGATGGGGCCACATGGTTCCAAAGGCAATAGGTACACAATTTGAAGGTCCTCCTGGACTCACATATCCTATTCAAGGAGCAGGTAGTAACAGTGGCCAGGAGGGCTTTTGCATTTTTTTTAGGTTGCATATGAATGGACCAAACAGCCTGTGCTCACGGTCACTCACCTTAGTCACTCTTGAGTGATTACTGCAATGTGCTTGACATACAGATTCCCTTGAAGAGTATTTGGAAGCTGCAAATTGTACCAAAAGCAGTGATGTGAACAGTTATGGATGCTTCTCAATCTCTACCCGTTAGAGGTTTGCTCCAAAAGCTGCATTGATTGCCAATATGTTTCCAGGTTCAATATAGTAGGTGCCATTTATACAGTCTTTCATAGCATCAGGCCAGTTTATCGGTGGGACCACTCTCCTCAGTCATAACTACTTATCCTATCAGATCCAGCAGGAGAAGCATGCTACAGATCGTCTTCATTAAAAGTACTATTTGTTAGGGCTCCCTTTTCTGTCCTTTGGAACATGTTTCCCCTAGAGATCAAATTGGCCTCAATCCTATCAGGGTTGCACAAGGCCCTGAAGACATGCATTCCTCAGTGTGAGGGTGTGAAATGGTTGTATTGATGGTTGTTGCTGTTGTTTTTAATCTTGGCTGGCAATTCTAATGTTGTTTTGAGTTTTTTAACTTGCTGTTAGCAACCTAGATTCATTTGTAAGAAATGGGTGGCTATATAAATCATATTAAGTTGATAGATGACATGATAGATGGGTGGGGGGAAGGAAGGAAGGAAGGAAAGAAAGAAAGAAAGAAAGAAAGAAAGAAAGAAAGAAAGAAAGAAAGAAAGAAAACTATAGCCATCTACAAGAGCTTCATTATAATTTTGTTTTTTGTTGAACTGGAAATGTTCCATTCACCATCTCTAACTATATTACAAAATGCTTTTGTAAGACCTTTCATTTTATTTTATCAGTGCTATGAAAAACTGTTTATAAGAAGCACGGTACTCCACATTCTTTATAATGTAGCCTTCTTATTTACATGTGATTTTTGCAAAGAGAGTAAGTACAGAGGCCAGTAGGAGGCATCTTTTTTTGTTTCTTTTGATTATGATGGTGATTAGCAGAGCAGAGCCTTTTCAATGCCTTTGACAGTTTGTATATTGTAAGTGTGGACTTGCAATGTTCTTTCAGTTTGAATTAATTTATAAAATAAAATATCAAACATAATTTCAGGACGCAAGTGATGAAGGAAATAATGATTTAGCCTGTCAATTTATTCTGTTCCTGATTACTCTGTTTTATGCTGCTGGACTGGAAGGGTAATTTTATGATAAGCAGGACTATAAATGACCTTCTTATGAAACACATCTTGGCAGCTTAAAGCCTAAGTAGCTCAGTATGGCCAAAGCTTTTGTAGGCAAGAGTCCAAAGCCTTTCAAATCAGGTTGCAGATCTCTGGGAGAACTTCTCAGCATATCCTGCTGGCTTGAAACTCCTCTTGCCAATTGCATCTCTTGGGATCTTGCTGTAGCTGAATGGGGAGTCCGTAAATCGCCCAACAGTGGTTCTCGTGTTTATCTTTTTGTAGCTGGCATCTCATTTAGATTTAGTTTCCTGTCATCTGTCAAAACTATCTAGGGCAACTTAAGTTCTTTCAGAAGTAACTGCCTCTGAAAGGAATAGTTCACAGAGGAGTAGTCATTTCAGCTTCCTTTGGGCTACATGCCAGTTTATAGAATAATGGATCTTTCTTCCTCTTGAGTCGCTGCTCTCTTTGCTCATCGTTATTATTTTCTTATGTAGATAAGGAAAAAGAGGGATGTTTTTCATGGTGTCAAAGAGCATCTGTAGATTATTCAAGGCCAGGAGGTGATTTCCCAGGTTCCAGAGGCCATTATAAATAATGGAATGTCTACTGTTCTAATCTGTGTAGCAGTCCAAAGTATGGTTTCTAGTTCTGTTAGTCTTTAAAAAAACAAAAAAAAAACAACCCACCAACAACAACAGACCAATGAGCTTGTTTGCAAAATGAGGGTTCTTCAGCATGCTTTTATATACTTGTAATGTAATTGAGATTACAGCTGCGAGCTTTAATCAGTAGACACAGCTAAAGTTTTGATTGCTGGGGCAATTCAATCAGTGAGACGGTGAATTTTACTCTGGGTTAGAAGGAAGATCATGCTGCTCATTTGCTACTGCATCATAATGCAATGTGATGGCTTTCTAAAAATCTGTGTTAATTCATACTTTAATTAGAGATGATGCCAAATATTTGTAAAGGACGGCAATTTTAACTGGTATAATGAAGAATGAAGTATTAGCTTGATTCTAACAAAAATAATCACTAGTGATTGTGCAGCTTTGGAACATTCTGGACCTAATAGTTATGTGGCACTTTGAGAAGAAAGCAGAAAATGTTAACACCAGTTATTCTGAGTGTTCCGGTGGTAATCTATGTATGGCTCTGATTACAGTTTATTTAAGACAATAGAAGTGATTTTAATATAAAAGTTTAGTTTAGTTCTCACAAATTAGAATCTAAATCTCATTCTTCTTTTAAAAACATATGAAACTAAAGCAGTGTGGGCCAAATGCTCTTTGCAAGAAATTGGTTCTAGCCTCTACTAACAGCTATCTGCTCAAACTGACTGAACTATTATGCTTGGTAGACAGAAGAGATTCTCAGACAAAAACAAGAGAGGGCAAATGGAAATTGGTAGGAAGAGAAAGAGTGCATCAGAGAATTAGTATCCTCAACACTTTCTCTTTGGCCTCATCCATTGCCTGCATTAGCCCTAGTTGTTATGTAGTCTGCAACACTTACCACTGAAGAAATCTTAACTCTTCATTGGAAAAAATGGATGAAAATTAAGTTAGAATTAATTGAGAGTACAGGTAGCCCTAGATTTGCAGCCACAATTGAGGCCAAAATTTCCATTGTTAATTGAGACAGTTGTTAAGTGAGTTTGCCCCTTTTTTACAATCTTTCTTGTTAAGTGAATCACTGGAGTTATTAAGTTAGTAACATGGTTGTTAAGTGAATTTGGCTTTCCACTGACTTTGTTTATCAGAAGGTCGCAAAAGGTGATCACTGCAACTGTCATAAACACATGTCAGTTGCCAGCATCTAAATTTTGATCACATGACTGTGGAGATCCTGCAACACAAGAATCATAAGTGCGAAAAGTCATAAATGTGAAAAGCGGTCATAAGTTCCTTTTATCAGTGCGATTATAATTTCAAACAGTCACTAAATGAGTGTGTCTAAATCAAGGGCTACCTGTACCTATATTTGTATAATCACATTTTAAATAATCTGATGAAGTGAACTGCAATTCTCTAAAGTTTATGCTACTTCATTTGTTATAAAAGATGCTACCAGACTCTCTTTTATTTTTGGCTATGATAGACTGACAGGGGTCTCTCCTGCAGACTCTATTAGCAACATTTAAACTAAATTAACAGTTGATCATGCTAAAATATTTTCAATTTAGCTGGCAGTTATTAAGATATGTTTATGCAAGTCTAGATATGTTTATGCAAGTAGGCGATGCAGTGGCTCAACGGCTAAGACAGCTGAGCTTGTTGATCAGAAGGTCGGCAGTTCAGTGGTTTGAATCCCTAGTGCCATGTAACGGGCTGAGCTTCCATTACTTGTCCCAGATTCTGCCAACCTAGCAGTTTTGAAAGCATGTAAAAAGTAGAAAAAATAGGGACCAACTTTGGTGGAAAGGTAACAGTGTTCCGTGCACCTTTGGTGTTTAGTCATGCCGGCCACATGACCACGGAGACGTCTTTGGACAGTGCTGGCTCTTTGGCTTTGAAACCGAGATGAGCACCGCCCCCTGGAGTCGGAAACGACTAGCACATATGTGCGAGGGAAACCTTTACCTTTTATGCAAGTAGGCTGAGTAGATGCTTTCAGAATCTAGATTCTCAGATTCTATTTATTATCTCTATTATTTGGATGATTGTTGTTTGGACGATTGAGGCAAGTCAAAAAGTGAATGAATGAATGAATGAATGAATGAATGAATGAATGAATGAATGAATCTTTAAGAACCCCAATAAGCTCATATTAAAAATGATGCTTAAATGTGCATTTCCTCTTCATGATGCTCATACTGATTTTTTTTATTAACAAAAATATTTTTAAAACAACAAAAGATAAATCAGTGGCAAATATATTATTGCGTATACCAATGTAACTATGAACAGGATTGGTATTATTTGTTCTAAAATGAGAAAAGAATAAAGCTACATGATTTATATTTTCAAACTGGGATGTATTTCCTTCAGTGATAGGATTTTCTACTTGGATGATTAAGTAGCTTTTCAACAAATCATTAAGATGCATTCTGTACTTTTTTTAAAAAAGTATATAGGAGTTTGCAGAATTTTTGTCTTAATAGTTTAAAACAAAAAGTAATGATTCTAGCTTTGCTTCTCTGTATATATTTAACTATTAGATGATTCTTAACTGAATAGGGAATTAAAATATCGACATTGTAGAAGTCATTCTGGATTAATGCATTACATAGCTGTACCATTCTTGATGTCCGAACATAACAAGATTTCAATAAAAAGGCATGATACAAATTAAACTGTAGCAATCCTCTCACTCCTATCTTCCTTTTCTATCAGATGGTTTGGGATTGTGTCCTTAGAGGGGTGTGTGTGCATATATGCATGCATGCATGCATGTATGTATAGCAGTGCCAGTCTCTGTCTTTATAAGTTTATTCTAAATACTAGTTGCCCATTTAAATGTAAGACAGAGTGTAATCAACAGTGTGTGTTATCTAACCATTTTGATGGTGTGTGGGGAATCAGTGCTTAATTGAAAAGTCCATTCTTCTCCGGCTTTTTCTTGACCAATGTCATTCTTGGTCCCAGCAGGAAGCTCATGTACCTGCTCCTGGCAGCCCAAGTGAGTCTCTTCTATTTTTTATAAGCAGATACCTTGTGATAGAGGTCAGCATGTTGGGCATCTCATAGTAATCACATTTTTATTAGATTACAAAGGAGCCTTCAGTGCCCAAACAGTAAGTGGAAGACAAGAGATGGGGGAGCAGAAATAGACAGTGTAGCTTATTTTTCAGGATAGGAGAAGGAAAGAGGATGAGAGCAGACTAACTTTGACGCGGCATACGTGCATGCTGTTAAATGAGATATTTTCCTCTCATTGCAAACAGAGGGAAAGGGGGCAGAATTGTTTTTCCCTAGTTTAGATTACATCCTGCTCTTGACCTTAGGGACCATATTCAATTGCTGTATATATATATATATGTAAGCTTTCACTTAGCAGTTAAGGGAAATTGTGTGTGAGAGTGGTAGATCAGTACTTTTAAACATCTGTGTAAATATGTCTGGAGATTCCTATTGTGCTGGGGTCTCCCAGCACGTGCGCAAAGCTCTTTACAGTCACACATGTAGTTTTGTTAGAGTGGATACCATATGAAGGTATGTCAAACTTAAAGCCTGTTTTAAACATTTGGGAAAGTATTCATTTGGGAACTAGAATCAAAGATAAAATTCATCTTAGCTGTTCTTCTCCTTCTCCTCCTCTCCCCCTCCTTTCTTTTCTCCAATAGTAGATCTTCAGTAGAAATAGTAAAGACGGTCAAAGAATTTTCACCATGAAAATTGTCTGGATTTGTTGCAACCAGAATATAGAATAGCAGAGTTGGAAGGGACCTTGGAGGTCTTCTAGTCCAACCCCCTGCCCTGGCAGGAAACACCACTTCAGACAAACTAAATTGCTATAATCAAATTTCCCCACAGTTTTAAAGATACAACCAAGCGTCTTGAGTGGAGATTGTGTTCAGTCTGTTAGATGGCAGTTTCTGTACTTCTCCCATTTCATGTAGGAGAAAATGAAATGGAGCAGAATATGCCCTGGCAAGAAAGCATTTGGTATCTGTTCTTCAGACTTCCAAATACACGGTGTGAATTAGAAAGAAATCAGTCACTTTGAAATTTTATCTTGCACTCAGCATTTGGCATATCTATATCTTAACTCTGGCTGAAGTTTTTAGAATCCACCACATGTTTATTCTGGAAATGTCTTCATACGCGTATTGAGTTTGTTCTGTTATGAAATCATGTCTCATGGGGAGGATAATTTAAAGACATTTCCGTTTGTTATGTCTGAGCTAAACTAGTCTATTAGGGCTTGTTAATGCTGCATAAACTCAAACCTAGAACAGCTTTCCAGTATGGATTGTACAATATCTCGCAAACTGGATTCTGATCTCAGCAATCTGCTTTTGCACGACTGAAATATGGCTTCTTTCCAAGTGCAAATTTCCCATTGTCTTGGGAATTAAGTGTTGCATCACCCGCTATCCTTTCCTTTTAGATTTCTGAGTATAGTCATGTACTGGGGAACAATAAAAGCTATGAATAGATGTAATCATATCTTAACTCTACTCACTTTTTTACAGTGCTGTACAATCTTGTAGCAAGTATATACAAGTGACTTCTTAATCTCGTTTACTCTTTGAAATGTGCAGATTGATTCCTTTAGTTTATGTTTCTTGATTTAGTTTATGTATCTTCAGGGCAGAAATCCTTAAGCACCATTTTAAAACCTATTTTAGAACAGAGATTTTAAATTAAATTTTAAAAAAACCCTGAACATAAATAGTTGTTCTAATGAAATATAAGTGCATCTTAATCACATCCTGGTCATTTTTAAAGCAACTTTGCTGACATTCTCTCTGAGGTTTATTGAGTTACCTGAATATTTTGGTACATTTTTCAGACTTTGTAAATTACACTTATAGTTCTATTTGAGATAGATTTAAAATGGTTCATTAACAGAATGAGAAATGTTTTCTGCTCTACTTCAAATGTGTCTTTCACTGTTTTTCCAAAAACTGGGTATCCTTTAATATAGATTCCTGCCTGGGCAGGGGGTTGGACTAGATGACCTCCAAGGCCCCTTCCAACTCTTATTCTTATTCTAAGATATAGAGCAGTGGTTCCCAAATCTGAGTAAATTATTCACAATTGATAACGGTGATATTACCTTGTGTAACAGCACATGAATCCCCTTAAGAATCCTAATGGGAACATTTACATTGACTTTCTGATAAGCAGTGTTCGGTAATGAAGGAAAAAAATTGGTTAACGCTGGATCATTTTAGTCAGACATATTTTATGATTCTACCATATTTCACATTTGCAAAAAGACTTAATAAGAGGAGGATGAATCATGTTCATACTTTGGAAATTGGTTGTAACAGAGCTCATGGCACATATAAAATGTTACTTATACAGTAACTTTCATCCAATAGTCTCTTTATATAATGTCACTCTGTTCAATTTAGGTAATACACTGAAGGATTACTAATTTTGAATAAATTGCCTTTGTCTTAATATTTCTTTTAAATCCATTAAAGGTTAACAGTATTTTGTTTTATTGGCTTCTTTCTAAATACCCATAAGTAACTGATACTTTTCAGAGTTTAGATTTTCAAGTCAAATCTGTACATTGGAAAAATAATAATAAAGGTATTCCTTGACTTACGACTAGTGACTTAGCAACTCTTCAGAGTTACAACAGACTCCCAAAATGTGCTTACAATCCTGTTCCAAAGTTCTGACAGCTTCTCTGCCATGCAGTGACGTGAGCACATTTCAGATGCTTAGCAACCAGCCCACATTCATGGCCATTTACAGTATCCTACAATTATGTGACTGCAACTTACAACGTTTTTGCTGGAAACTGGTACTTAGGTCTGGTTTTTGGCAAAGACACCCATAGTGTCTTGCTTAAACATGGTGGATTTGCTTAATCATGGGGAGTTTTTTTTTCTTTTTTAAAAAATAATCTTTATTAGGTTCTTACACAAAAATAAATCAACAAATACTATATACAAACAATACAACTACTCACAAATATAAAACTAAAAGAAAAAAAACAGCAACATACAATACAATAACAGACAAACCACATATACCATGAAAAGGCATATATTTTTAAAAATTAGCTATCTTTCTTCTTTTGTTTGAAATCATTATATCGGTCTTCTATTCAACTTTCACCTATATCCTAAATAACATTTTCTACATATTTTTAATGCTCCTCAGTATATATAGATTTTAAATCCAATCCTCAGGGTTTCACTGCTGTTAGTATTTATTTATTAATCCAAGTATACCTCCTATCCCATACACAATAGTATTCTGATTCCATTTTCCCTTTCAATTTTATTGATAATTTATCTACTTCCGCACATTCAAAAAAAAATTGTATCATCTTTGTGTATGTGGGTACTCCTGGTGAGGATTTTCTTAACGACCACTGCAAAATCGGGTCAGTCCTATGAGTGACCCTCCTTATGATCATCACCATTTATGACCATAATGATTAGGCTCGGGCTCTATTACAGCCATAGACTACCTGTATGATATTAATAATATTATGATTCCCTTTATGTTAGTGTTAAAACAAGGCCAAATGAACCCTTGGCTTACCTCTGCTAAAAGACACAGAATAATAGAAAAATTGAATTGCAGAATTCCAGAGCTGATAGGGAACCAGTTCAGCTATCTGCTCAGATCAAGGTCTACTAGGACTTTGACTTGTCTGGGCTGCATTGAGTGAAGAAGAATTGTCTTGGGCTGTATATAAAATACATAATATAGTAACTATCACTAAAAGTCAAATAATGTTAAAAGTTTGTGAATTTGGGGATCCACATTACTAACTTTCTGGGGCCCCATGCAGCCCGCGGGTTGGACATGCCTGTTACAATTGTTACTAGGACATCTGTTACAATTGAGCATCCAGTGTCTATTTATCAGAGCATCCACTGCTCTGACCTACCCAGGTCTCTAATGAAGGAGAATTCACCATATCATATTGACTGGCAGCTTGTATAACCAGGAATCTGTTTTTCTTTTGATCCCATTCCTGGTGGTCCTGTCTACTGAATTTTCTTTGTGCTCTTCTGAATTTTCTTCAGCTCTTTGAAAATTATTATCACCACTGCTACTGCATGCTATGGACTTGGATTCAGAAAGGGCAGGTTCTCATCCTCCTTATCCTCAGTACCGGCCCTTGGATTCTAATTGAGGAATACGGGCTGATTACCTGAGGCATCAATTGTAACTACCCCTTCTCTTGTTAGATCAGAAAAGCTCCTTCCTCAACAACAAACCCTGCCTCAGCTTTACCCAACATGGTACCAACTAGGAGCCATAGGGGGAACAGGCATATCACTAAAATTAAACTTCCTTAAGCAATTGCCTTTTCTGTTCCTTGACCAACTAATATCAGTTCCTTTGAGTAGCCCTCTAACTGAGCACCCCAGCCATGACTTGTTCAGTGAGATTTTTTTTTATAACAGGAGCAATATCCAAAACCCAGAGCCATTCAGTTTTGCGAGGGTTCGGCTGAACTCTGTTGTTCCCCATCCAGACCCTCACGTCTTCAAAAACTAGAATAATACATTCATAGCATCACTTAATTTATGGGCGTGGAGATTAGCATGCAGAAGATATCATAGCCTCATATAGATGTTAAAATGAAGGGAAGAAACCACTGGACCCTTGGCACCCCACATAGTAGAGGAGTGAGATTTCTCCCCAATGATTATCGACTGGAATCATCGGCAAAGAAAGGAGACAAACATATATCAAGTATGTCACTGAGACGTGTAATACAGGATGTTTAAGATATTTCTGTGAAATCCAGGAAAAATGGCTCTTGTGTGTGTATATTGATTACTCTGTCAAAGAACCTGGATCCTATTATGACAGAAGAAGCCTGGCTTTATGAGAAGGACATTTACTTCTTTGGAGATACTGCTATTATACTTACCATTTCATAAAACTGTATATTTCAACTCATCTGTATCAGAGGTGGTATTCAGCAGGTTCTGACCAGTTCTGGCGAATCGGTAGTGGAAATTTTGAGTAGTTCGGAGAACCGGTTAATACCAACTCTGACTGGCCCCGCCCCCATCTATTATCTGCTTCCTGAGTCCCAGCTGATCGGGAGGAAATGGATTTTGCAGTAACCTTCCCCTTTAGTGGGGTGGGAATGGAGATTTTACAGTATCGTTGCCCTGCCATACTCACCAAGCCACGCCCACAGAACCGGTAGTAAAAAAATTTGAATCCCACCACTGATCTGCATGCCCCAGATATGTAACCACTGCAATGGTTGGATATCATTGCATTTGAATTTTGTGGCACACACATCCAAAGCAGTAAAAAGGTAACTATGGTATTGTTTTAGTGTCTGAATTTCAAACTTTTTTTTTTTGCTTTCCTGTTTCATTCGTGGACTGTCCATTTCTTTTTTAGCCTGTGCATAATTATTGTTTATCCTGTTTCATGGGTTATTTTCTCTCTCCTCTCACTTGAATCACTTGGGAATTGCTTCAGCAACACTGCTTTATCTATCTAAAAATATACTGTAGCTTGAAACCCATGGATTATCTCATGCCAGTTTAAATGAAATTTATGACTTGGGAAAGATAGAACTGCTCTCAGCTTTAGTTTCTTACTGGCTTTGCATTCTTTATGCAGATTCTATATAATAAAGTGTACTTTTTCATTCCCCCTCCCCGCTCTCTTTTTTAAAAAAGTCATTTTTTCCCTT
>JANHFP010002943.1:0-10935 GCA_032468135.1 Calamaria suluensis | reverse complement strand
TCAGCCCATCAATAATCAGTGAACCAGACCTTGAATTTTTAAACAAAATATTGTGAAGAACGTTCCAGCTATGGATAAGCCAACCCATTTTTTAAATAGGGTTTTGGTTAAACATTTGAGGGCCTGCTTATCTGTGAATGGGCTTATACATGAATATATATGGGAAATAGGGGTATTTTAAAAACTACCATATATACTTGTGGATAAGCCCATTTGTCGATAAGCCAAGTCTGACCTTTTGGATGTATTTTGACACCTAAAATTCTCTGGTTATCCATCAGTATAAATGGTAATTTATTGGGTGTCCTTCGGAGCAAGTCATCCCATAATAGCACATGAGTGGTATCTTAAAAATTGTTGGAAATCTCACACTGTTCCTTTCTGTGGTAATAAGCATTATGAAAAGTGAAAAAAGAGTACCCTGTTTTCCCCAAAATAAGACATCCCCTGATAATAAGCCCAATCGGGTTTTTGAGTGCATGGAAATAAGGCTAAGCACTTATTTCAGGATTTAAAAAAATATAAGACAAGGTCTTATTTTCAGGGAAACATGGTAGTACCCAACTAAACAAGGGGATTCTAAAACATATTCTTGCTAAAAGCTATAGTATTAAAATCTAACTTCACCAAGGCTTTTTTAAAGCTAATAATATTGTATCTAGGTCTGGTTTTAAAGGTGTTTTTTCAGACTTGACATCCTGAACACATAATTTATTAACTTTAAAAATATGCCCAGGGTTTGTAGATTTGTATTCTGAGTAAAATACTGATATCAAAAATACTGTCCATGATAAGCAAAACACAAATATTTATATATTATTTATAATCAACTATTTTGGGTTGGAAAAAAACATCCCTGATATAAAGAGCACCATGAATTTAACTATATATTATTAATATTAACAGAATAACATAACAGAAAAACATTAATTAGTAACATTAAAAATAAAATTAATATTTGTAAGTTGATAACTACCGGCAGTTTGTAAATTTTAATAAATATATGATACAAAAAACCACAACATGATACAAAAAGTAAGGAACAAATCAAAATATCAAAATATCAAGACATGCTACTATAATCATAATAGTGAAAAAAATTAACCAGGGTGAACAATCCTCCCCTAAAAAGATTCTGAAAGAATTTGTTTTTTTACCAGCTTCTTGAAGGGCTTTAGGCCTAAAGGAGATTGTATGAGGTCTCTAATAGCTTGTTTCTCAAAAAATACATATTCTTGTAAAAAGTTTATTTTGCTTGCTGTATGATACTTGGTACACTAGAAAATTAAGTATCATAGGTTTACAGTTTTAGATCAGTACATTCTAAGGCTGAGGTGATTCCACTATTTTTATTCTAGTGAATGATTATTGCTTAACAGAAGGGAGAGAGAGTTTTAATTAGCATTTCTGTAATTCTGTTTGTGTTCACAGTGCTTCATTTACATCAGGGGTGTCAAACTCAAGGCCTGTGGGCGAGATCTGACCCGCAGGGTGCTTAGATCTGGCCTGCAGGCCCACCCTGGAAACATCAAAGGACTGGCCCATGGTTCCTCTACCAGCAAAAACTGAGCACGGGAGGGCAGTGTGCAGCCCTCCCACGCTCCATTTTCACTAGTGGAGGGCTGCAGGTGGCTGTCGCAGCCGAAAATGGAGCCTCGATGAATGACATCAACCTGGCCAAGCCCACCCTGGCCACACCCATTGGTCCCCAAGTTCAAAACACTACCCTGATGAAATTGAGTTTGGCACCCCTGATTTACATGCATTTCTTCTTCAGGCTGGATTCTTTGTGACTTCATGGCCATATCCATGTAGTTTTCTTAGCAACAATACAATACTGAAATGATTTGCAATTGTCTTCCTCCATGCTTACTTATTTTCTTAGACCAGTCAAGGTCTGTTCCTAGACTCATTTCCTCTTATTTTCAGCAATCCATCTCTGAATGGAGGAACTGGCAAGTCAAACTGACTTGGTTTGACTAGATGTGTCAAACTGTTTCTATGCCTTTTTGGTGGTTCTGGGTTTTGTTTTCCTACAAAATTAAATTACAAAAAACCCAAAAAAACCTTAGCATAGCATACGTGGATTTTGGAGATAGGCAAGATAGGTGATGTGGAGTTCTATTCTTTTTTCCAGTTTGAAGTTTTCATGAGTTGCTTTGTAGTCTTTTTGAATCCTCATCCCTGTTCCCAGAGATTGAACAACAGTCCAAATGTTTGATGATGATGATAATGATGTTGATTTCCTTCCTATTGGAACTTATTCCAGTTGAAACCCAGGGCACAGCTGCATAAAGATAATTGCATCACATTGTATTAAAGTTCTAAAGGATTAAAAACTAAATTAAAATAAAATATTTAGATTTCAAAGAGGAGGTCCAGGTCTTTTACTGTCCATGTTGCTATTGTAAGAATCTAGATTCTCCCCCCCCCCCCAATCTTCATCTTTGTTGAAAGATCTGATTGCTTTGTCTATGTGCTACTGTACATTATCCCTGAATTTTTGCAAAATTCTTCTGGTGGGCCACCTAGTAACATTGATCTAGCACACTTGTTAGCTGCATTGTATTGTCCTAATGGCCATTAATTAATAGAGATAAAAACAACCTTGAGAACTGCATTGAAATAAATAGGATTTAAATTTGGTTTTGTATTGACAGGGACTACTGAATGACCACTGATAAGATCATCCGTCACCATGGGCTATGGTATCATCAGTATGTTGATGATATTCAAGTTTGTATCTCCACCTCTGGTGATCCAAGTGATGCTGTGGCTGTCTTCTCATGGTACCTGGAGACTGTGAGAGCCTGGATGGGGGACAACAGGCTTTGGTGAACCTTGGCAAGACCAAATAGCTTTGGCTGCATGGAGGTTCAACATCTTTAGCTCTGGATAGGGTGGCACTACCCCAGACAGACATCAAGTCTGCAGCTTGATGATTCCCTTGGACTCAAGACTCCTGCTTGAAGAGCAAATGACAGTCATAACTAGGAGAGCCTTTGCACAACTTTGTCTTGTGCACCAGTTGCACCTTTTCCTGGATCAGGAGTCCCTGCAGTCAGTCAGTCAGTCAAGCCTTAATTATCTCACATTTGGACTACTGCAATGTGCTCTACAAGGGGCTACCCTTAAAAAGCATTCAGAAGCTACAGCTGGTGTAGAGAGTGGCAGCCTGCACAAGACCTATTACACTACTGTTCCATGAGATGCACTGGTTGCTGATAAATAAATAAATTTACTTCCATGTGTAATACAAGGTTCTGGTTATTACCTTTAGAGACAAACAAGGCATGGGTCCAGAGAACTGTCTCACCCTGATGGGAGTGCCCTGCCTCATGTGCATCTACAGAGGGGGCATACTGCTGATCCCATCAGTCAAGGAATTTCAGCTGGCAGGGACCAGGAAAAGAGTCTGCCATGGCTCCTACCCTTTATATTATTCCCTGAAGTCGGCTCTTACCCTTCTGATTTTCAATAAAAAGCCTTAAGATCAGTTCTGACTGATGACCTGGGGCCCTAATTGGAGAGCTCCAAAGAGGAGCTGGTTGATTAAATAAGAGCCAATCCCACCTCTCCCCCTGCATCCATCTGTCTCCTTTTCCAACTTCGTGTCAATGATATAATTCTGGTGCTATTGAAATTTTACTAGGGGCATATGTATATTTGATTATTTTAATGGTTATTATGCTGAAAACTGCCCATGGGTGCTTTGAAACAAGATGGGTGGCAAATAAATTTAACAAATACCGTAAATAAATAAATGTTGTCTGTAGGTATTCATGATTGCAACTCCTCTAGGTAGATGAGATGTATAGTAAATAAACTTTTTGCCCAATTAAAAAAATATTGCCCAATTTGTATTTTGGGATTACAGGTTAACATTATCATATCTTTGTAGATGATGTGCATCTCTTCCTAAGCACAACTATTGTAGTGCTAAAATAAAAAGCTTGAGAAGAAGTTGTCTGGTAAAATGTTAAAGTTTTTTCTCACTACACCTTCACCTCTCTCCCCCAAAGTGTAGTATTCATATTAATTATTTATTGTTTGGTGGAACAGAAGAATAAACTTTTAACAATATTAAACCTATTTTGGAGCTATTTCAATAGATCAGAGGTCTTCAAACCTGGCAGCTTTAAAACTTGTGGACTTCAACTCCTAGAATTCTCCATCGTTGATGGGCCATAGCATAGCTGGCTGGAGCATAGCTGGATGGGAGTTGAAGTCCACAAGTCTTAAAGCTGCCAAGCTTGAAGACCCCTGCAATAGATGTTCACCACATGATTATTCCTCTTCGCTTATTCTGTAATTGAACTAAGCTGAAAAGGTTGGGGATTGTGGTGGTGTGAAAAATCTGTGCGACGGGTTTCAAAAGAAGAAAATGTGGCTAGGACTATTTGAACAAGATTCAACAAGTGGTAGAAGAGAAGGCTATTGATCTGCTATCCAATGGAGTACAAGAAGCTATAGCCAGATTAGGCTGAATTGCATTCTCCACCTGTCTACCTGGTCACACTTTCCCTTCTATGTTGGATTTTCCCTTAGGAAAGCAAGGAGTGAGGTTGTATTTGTTCACCTGCTTCAGGCCCAATTTTATTTAGCTAGCCCCCATAAGAAATTGTTGAATTATAAGAAATAGGGATGATATTTGAATAACTTCCTATTGGCATCAGGTTATCCTGTGGGAAACAGGGTGCTAGACTAAATAGATGCTTTGTCTGATTCAAGAAGGCTCTTCTTAATCTTTATCAATAAATAAAGCAACTATTTCATTAACTCGGAATTAAGTGGTCAAACCACATAATGCAATTTAAATGCATTTGGATGATGTCATCCAAAACTTTTAGAACTTTCCCAATCCATGTTAAGAACTCTGCAGAAGGATTGCCTTGGGCAATGTAATGACAATGAAAGCATTGCAAGTTTCTGCTAAAGTGGCTTTGTATTAATGGTTTTGTATTAAATGCAAACAATTTAATAGAACAAAAAGGAACAAAAATATATTTTTAATTGATGGGAAAGCAAAGTTCTTCAGAGGCTGGATTAGAAATGTTATGATTCATAAGCATGAAGAACTGTTTCTCCGATTCATGTTTTTACCAAAACAATGATGCTATAACTGATAATAGATTGGTAATTCAAATGAGAAAATTTATGCATATGAGTAATAAATCTGATTTTTCTGATTTACGTATAACTTTATTTTCATTGTTATTTTTATATTATCGTCTGTGTTCTGTGAATTTCTGTGCAACTTGCATGATATACTGTTTTAATGTAATAGTTAAACTTGCATTTCTAAATATAATTGTCCTGAACTGAGAAACAAAATGTAAAACCGATGATTTTTAATGTTAGGTTTTTCTGCTGTTTGCTCTGCTGCCTACTTTTTTAGAGGAAAAGGTGAGTTTTAAACACATTTTTTTCCATGAATTAAATGGTACAAGCTATTTGATCCTGATTTACATTAGGATATATGTTCATTTAATATGTGTTAGAAGTTAGAATAACAGAGTTGGAAGGTACCTTGGAGGTCTTCTAGTCCAACCCTCTGCCCAGGCAGGAAAACCTACACCAGATATTATCCAACATCTTCTTAAAAACTTCCAGTGTTGGAGTATTCACAACTTCTGGAGGCAATAGTCTCTAACTCTCTAACAAGAAGCTGGTTTTCCCCTATATATCACTCTCCAAACATGAGAAAGAAAATTATTTGCAACAAAGTTCTGGAGCTAACTTTGGACATGTTATGTATTTAAATATATCCAATATAGACCACAATTTATACCTGAAGGTTGAATTTTAATAGTAATGGAATGAAGTGATATAGTTGTTTGAGGAGAGCTAGGAAAACCATGGTTTAAGTTCCTGCTCAGCTATGAAATTTACTTTGGAAAGATAGGAAAAGAATCATGACCTCACCTGAATGAGCAAAAACGGGTTAATACTGTATATAATAAAACAAACTTTCCCTGACGCTATATCGTCTACATATCTTGGCCTTCACTTTTCATTGGTGAAGTTTCTTGGGGTTATGAGAGACCCCAGTGCAATTATATTACAGATAATTAATATTTTATATTAATAAAGGGTTAGAGGGAGATAATCAGGGGTGAAATCCATCAGGTTCTGAAAGGTTCTGGAGAACCTGTAGCAGAAATTTTGAGTAGTTTGGAGAACCGTCAAATACCACCTCTGGCTGGCCCCAGAGTGGGGTGGGAATGAGGATTTTACAGTATCCTTCCCCGGCCACGCCCACCAAGCTACACCATGCCCACCAAGCCACGCCCACAGAACCGGTAGTAAAAAAAATTAAATTTCACCACCGGATATTTAATATATTTAATAGAGGGTTGACGTTTTGAGGTAGAGCCTTAAGCTGCAAAGGTCACTGTGGAGATCAGTATGGCATTTATGCATTCCAAAGGTAAGTATATCCTCTGAGAAATTCTGACTTTCAATTGATGCCTATTTTGAGAATATATGGAAGGTAATCTGCTTGCCTTGAAAAAATTAGGCCATGTGAGGATGTAATACCAACCTATGGTTTAGCTGCATTTTATGAACAAGGAAACGTGGTATTTTCTAAAAAGCAAGGATTGCGTTCTGCCCACTCTTGGGAATGGGAATTTATTATGTCAAAAATTTCCTTTCTCCACTGTCAGCAACACAGAGTCTGAGTCTTCAAAGCATCCCATTTCTCACATTTGGCAGAGCCAGCATCTGATTTAAGCCTGGAAAGTAAATTGCTTCTCACCTCCTGTAGTGAATGTCTCTGTGGGTCAGGGTTGAAATCCTTGGCAAAGCACACAGAGGAAGTTTGCATCAGAGCTGCCTTCACCACATCTGCTTTGTGAATAAATAGGACATTTATTTCTCAGTCGAGCTAAATATCTGACATACAGAACTACACATATTCACACACCCCACTGTTGCCCCCCTGCGTCTCAAGTATTTTTGAGAATGCTTTAAAAGTCAACAATAAGAGAACAAGTTACCATGTTCACTTGGCTCCCATGACCAATTGATGGAAGGGGGGAAAAAAGAGACCAAAGAGACTTTTAAAATATTATGTGTTTGTAGCTGATTGGTTGCACACCCATTCCTTTAAATCCGGTAACATCTGTCCTGTAATTCAAACACCCTGGGAGCATTGTATTCTCAGCTTGAGGCACACTTTTTTCTCTCTAAACAAATGTTGATTGTTTCCTAAAGCAGCATCCACATGTTGTTCTGACTTAAAAACTATATCCTTCAAAGGTGCATTGATTCTGGAAGATGAGCAAAGGAGATCCAACTACAGTTCAGAATTTATTGCACGAAAATAACAGTTAGCAATGGAATAAAGTTGCAGTGTTATGAGGAAAACTAAATGTAGTTTGCTGCAATTTGATGTTTCAAAGATCAGATTTTTTTACAAAATGTGCGGTCTTTCGCTATTTTTTTCCCCATTTTTGTACATGTGCTCTAGATCATAAATTTTGCCGTGAAGATATTCACAACCAATTTTTAAGATGTAAGCTATGTTTTAAAGAGATTTTTAAAGTCAATTCAGTATATTAAATCAAAATGGTTGCTAGTTTTTGTCTGCCCAGAGGTGCTCACATAAATAATATACATTTAGGAGCCCAGTCTATCATCTACATCTGTTCATCTATATAATCTCCAGGCTCTAACCTTACTTTCACAACACCTGGGGGAAGAGACAGCTCTTAACAGCTTTTCATAAGGTTAAGAGGGTAGGGACCAGCCAGATCCCAAAGGAGAGTATTTCAAGGACAGGGCTGCTATGGCCAAAGAACAAAAACAAAACTTCCTAGATCCCACTAGATGGCACCAATATAGATATATACCTTAAGTGTACCTATTTTGTCTGATCTGGTAGTAGATCCCCAATGGTACACTATCCCTGACTGAGGGAAATGCTACTCTATCAAATATCAAAGATAACACAAGATTGGACTCAGGGAAGCCAAAATTCCAAACACCTTGCTAAAGTGAACCAGAATTGTTTCTACTCCATCCAGACCCTCACAATCTCCAGGAACTGAGTCAGCACTGAAATGGCATCACCTGCCTGGACAAAGATGGAGATGTAAAATATGGTACCATCAGCAGACTGGTGGTTATTTGCGGGATTGCCTCTCCCTAGTTATCCATTCCATCAGGCCCAGCAGGAGGACTATGGTGTGGATCCCCTTGGCTAAGGCTGTGATGCCACAGCTGGCATGCGGAGCCATATCTGTGGACACATGAGTGTTTCACTAGCTCAGCTCCAGCACGCATGCGCGTGCCAGCCACCTGATTTTCAGGCCTTCTGGGCCTACTGGAAGTTGAAACAAGCTGTTTCTGGCCTCTAGAGGAATGGAGAAGGCCATTTTTGCCTTCCCCAAGCTCCAAGAAAGCCTCTGGAGCCTCTGGAGGGTGAAAAACAGGCCTACCACCAGGCCATCACATGCCAAAAGCGGAGGAGTGGGGGGGTCACATGTACATGCACAGAGGTGGGGCCCATTGAATTATGGGTGTGGGCACTTGCACCCCCCACCCGACTTCCTCCATTTTTGGCACACGACGGTAAAAAGGTTAGCCATTACTGGGCTAAGGACCAGAAGGAGAACCTTTTCTGCCATGGCACTTGCCCTCGTGAACAAAGTTCCCTCTGAGGTGAGGTGAATTAGCCACCTAGAACAACCTTAAAACCTGATTCTGTCATCAGTCTTGGGGATCCCATGGAGGTGTGAGACCTATCCAGTGGTTGCATTGTGTATACGTTTAAAATGCATTTCCCCCCATTTTTATTACTATTAAAGTTTTCTAATAGTATTCTAATGATTTTCTTTTAATTGTGTTGACTGTTTAGCTTTGTGTTTTAAATGTATGCACCACCCAGATGGGTGGTGATGTAAATTGAAAGAATGAGGGAGGGAGGGAATGAATATTGTACCCCATAGCAGTGGGAGACTTTACCCAGAGGTTTCCTGTAGGTGATTAAAAAAAGAGCAGTGAGAATTTGTGGCACCCCACATTTAGTGGTCTAGGTCTGGACCTTCCCCCCCCCAAGAGTGACTAAAATTGGCCACAGAGAGGAGAATCACGTCAGAGCAGTGCTTCTCAATCCCTGCAGCCAGTCCATAAGGATACCATGGTTAATTGTTATCAGTAGTTGCTGACAGAAGCAGGAGGGCCAGGTTGGTTGCACCCCCTCTGCTCCAAGCTCTCCATGAGTCATTATAGTCATGGTATGTTGAGATAACTTCATGATCATCTGACATTCTTAATTCTGAAATGCTCAATTCAAATCACACTGTTTTCATTTGCAAAATACAAAGTAGATTTTATAGGTCACGTGACTTTATATCATGAGTACAAGAACAGAATTTGAAATTTTGAATAATGAATTCATTTTTAATCTGATTTATAATTCCCATAGAATTTGCTGCAATGTCTGTAGCCTAAACATCATGTTTTTGTTATAAGGAAATAGCATGTTTTCATCTGACTGAACAGAAGAAATAACATATACCGTATGTCAATTTATTTATTTATTTATTTAAATAATTCAATTTATATACCGCCCCATCTCCGGGGACTCGAGGCGGTATATACATTCCAGCAACTAATGAGAATTATATATTTGCTTAATTTATTTTGCTCCTGGCTTTTTTGTTTGTTTGTTTTTCTTTTTTTAAAATCCTTTCTTGTCACAAAACAGCATAGCAACCTAAAATACAGACATTATATAAAATATTAAATTCACGCAACAAGAATTTTGAAAATCATATTTTAAACATTAAGCAAATTAGAGATGAAGCATACATGATAAAATAACCACATTTGTGTATCATAATTTGCTTGAAAAATATCAGTGCTAACATTGTTGCTTGGTGAAATTTAATCAGGCCTAAAAATGTTTTTATGACATAAATCTGGTTTAGAAATGGCAAGAGTGCTTGTATGCAGATAGATGTGGCATGAGATTTGCTAACATTTTATATCCCACGTTTTAAAAACTCCTGCTGTTCTTGCAGAGGCCTAAAATGGTGTGGACAACAGATGTGGAATATGGAATGTGTGGGAATATACTTTGGGGGGCACCTGTCTTGAAATTTGAAAGACAAGCCCTGTTTGACAGAATTGCTTCTTGCAGGAGCCAGAATATTGCCTTCTTTCTCTGTGGTTAAGTAAGAATTAGAATGTATTTAAATACTACTATGTTACTTTGGGTTACATAGAATATTGTGATAGTGACATGACTTATTTTTAATTACATATTTTTCTTTCACTATTTTTTTACTCTGTCTATGCTCCCCCTAATAAAGTAGTTTATAAACAGTTTTAGAAACTGAAGATGTGATATAATGGAATAGCAGAGTTGGAGGGATCGTGGAGGTCTTCTAGTCCAACCCCCCTGCTCAAGTAGGAGACCCTATCATTTCAGACAAGCTGTCCAGTCTCTTCTCAAAAGCCTCCAGTAATGGAGCAACAGTTTCTGAAGGCAAGCTCTTCCACTGGTTGCTTCCACTTTCAGGAACTTTCTTCTTAGTTCTAGGTTGCTTCTGTTCATTTCCATCTATTGCTTCCTGTCTTGCCTTCTGATGCTTTGAAAAAATAGTTTGGCCCCCTCTACTCTGTGGAAGCCCCTCAAATATTAGAACACTGCTATGTCACCCCCAGTCCTTCTTCTCACTATTCTAGAATTCCTGCAACCATTCTTCATACGTTTTAGCTTCCGGATCGCTTTTTTTGTTGCTCTTTGTTGCTCTTCTCAGCAGCCTTCCTAGAATCTCAATTTTGGGTAGACTTTCACAGTTGCTGCTATTGTAAGCTGACCAGATTTTAGCACCGGTACAGCGGGACATGGGGGGGGGCGCGCGCATGGGGGCCGGAAGTGACGGAGCCGTGGGCCGGAAGTGACGTAGCGGCAGGCTACCC
>JANHFP010002940.1:2642-21061 GCA_032468135.1 Calamaria suluensis | reverse complement strand
TTTTATTCATCTACCACAAGAAATTAACAATGACACTGAAAAAAGAACAGTAAATTATAGATATTCAGGTAACAATTTAGCATCACACATCAATGAATGTATTCTGTTTGATTTTTGGTGTCCTGCAGGAGACGTACCACGGGGATTTCGGTTTCATTGCCAGGCTGCAGGTGAATATTGCACAAAAGCTGAAACAAAGATTTACTCAATAAATTTGAGTAAATTTTTACTCATTTTTTTCCTCAACACAGTTGGATATTAGATTTTCTTAAATAATTGATTTTGCGGTATAATGTATTCTCTGTAGCATGCTATTGTTAAGAAACTTCAGCAATTTCACAATTATATACCTTTTTTAAAAAAAATTAGTGGGTTTTTTTAGCTCTTATTGTGGCGCTTGTATCATTTGATCTACAAAATTGATTAAGCATTGAATATTACATTTTTCAGTAAAATTCAAGCTAGAAATTTCCCCTGAATGATAAAGCAAACAGTGTTTATGGATAGTACTTTAAATCAATAATAAACAGCAGAGTTCAACTTTTAGAAAATCCTTATTTCAAAAAGATGCCTTATATCGGGACATTTTATTCTACATTTATGACAAACATTTTTACTTGTTTATGAGCCTAGTTTTGTTTTTATTGAATATTTTAATAAAAAGTAAAATTAAGATATTTGAGCTTTCATCATAGACCTGATATGTATATCTTGCAATCTATAAATATAGTTAAGATTAGAATATGTATGAATGATATTTTGCATCTTAAAATATTTCAAATGTTCCCTTAGGTGATGCTACCCATAAAATTCCCATATCTGGTTTTGATATTACAACTGCAAGTTACTCAGTTGTGTTGCATGACCTATATGAGTTCATCAAACCAGAAAGGGGCAACTGGCCATCTGTATATTGTAAGGTACATTGACTTGACATTCAAATTTCTGACAAGTAATGGAATACGAATATCCATCCAAATATGTTTCCATATAGAGGAATTCAGTCACAGAGATAAAGCCTTTTGCTTACATTTATTAATTAAAAGGCATTTGATCAATTATTGATCTAATTTGAGCCTTCAATGTTAAAAAAAATTCTTGGCTATTTTGTTCCTGAAATATTTAAGAGTAGATTGGGCTTACCCTGTTTCCGCCAAAATAAGACATCACCTGATAATAAGCCCAATCAGGCTTTTGAGCACATGGTAATATGGCAAAGCGCTTATTTCAGGGTTGAAAAAATATAAGACAGGGTCTTATTTTAGGGAAAACATGGCAATATTTCTACCATTATTAAAGTATTCTAAGCTTTGCTAACCTCATATAAACAAAGGTCAAATTTTGAGCACTACATTTTCAATATTTGACCCACTTTTACCCATTCGAGTAAAAAACTCACATAGATATTATTTTATTTTTATTTATTTTATTATTTGGATTTTTATACCGCCCCTCTCCAAGGACTCGGGACAGTTTACAGCCAACTAAAACCGAAACAGTACAATAATAAATTTAAAATTTTAAAAATTATATATTCTAGCTGTCCAAAAAATTTACAGTTTAAAATTGTCAACTTATTAAATTTAACATTTAAAATTTAAACTTTAAAAACATTTATCTATTAATCTGTGGACTGAATTGCTATCAAAATTGTTTCCATTTAAGTTCAAGTACCGGTATCTATCCATCTTGTCTGTCCGTTTATATTTTACATTTCTGAACTGTCCATCTTCCTCCAAGTGGGACTCTGGGAAGTGTACAGTAAGGAATCAAAATATAAAACACTGTATAAAAATTGAAATGTTAAGTTAAAATTATAAAATTTTCAAAGAGGCAAAAATAATTCTAATAACTTATTCCATGATTTTGAACACTTAGTTTGTGCAATCCATTGATAATTTATAAATTTCTGTATTGTACATAATTATTTGTATTTCTATTTGGAGATTTTGTGGCTCTTGATCGATATATACAAAATGCATCAAACAACATTTTAATTAATGTTATTGTGAAGGTTATCTAGTTAAGTAATTTAGAGCCATAATATATTTAAGATATTTTATGAAAAAGCAAGTTCTTCTGTTTCTCATCAGTATTTATGTACTGAATAAATAAATATTTAATTCCAAATTTTTATTTTTGTAGTCTGATGATCACTTCAGAGTTAACTGGTGCCTAAAATATATGGCTAAAGAAACAGGTAAGAAACTGCTACCTTTGTAATAGGAGAAATATTGTTAACAAATATTTTGTAATGTTCTTGATGTTGAAACTTATTTTCCTAATAGACAGAGACAATCATCTAAAGCTTTTAAATGTGGAGGATCTTGTTGTGGAGCTGTATTATAAAAAACTTCAAAAAGAACCTTCTAAAACTTGGGTGTGTAACACACTGGATGCTTCCATGTGGGATTACTCAGGAAATACTAGGTATATTTTTATTCTTCTCCCTTTTTCTTTCTACATTCCGAAAGAGCCATAAAGTTGTACGTCTCTGTTTTGCAATGTTTTATCTACTATAAATTACTTTTTTTTCAAATTGCACCGTAGTGGTTTTGATGGTTCTTTACCTTACTGCATAATGTTCATAGAAATAATTACTTTTGTATCCTGAAACTCAGAATATACAAAACCTTTAGCTAAGGGATATAGTACTTTAAAAATTATGAAGGGAAAAAAATCTTGCTTCAAGTAATTGAATTTAATATTTGAGGGTTAAGATTCCCAAAGATACTACAGTGACGTGATAATTGCTTGGAGACCAGCATGCAGTTATGACTACTGCAGAACCCAACATTCCTTTCCTCCTTCCCTGCCCACTTTAGTTCCATCCTCCCACCTATCCCCCCCCAACATTGCTGTTTCTTTAGCTGCCTATATAGCACAACTGAGATGAAGATGTCTTCTGCTGTTACCCAACTGAGATGTCTTCTGCTGTTACCCTCTTTGCTGCTATCCCCTCTGCCCCCAGCTGACCTTTGTTGTCTTTGCTTTGCCTCTCCTCTGCTGGACTTACCAACCAGCCGCAATATCTTCTGCATGGGGCTTCTGTCAGTCATGCACTGCAGTGACTGCCTAACTGCCAGGTCCTGGTGGACTTATCCTGCTTCAGCAGTCTTAGCTCCTTGCAAAAATACCCCTTTTTGCTACCTGGTGGAAAAATCATCCAGGCCAACAGTGGCATGGAGATCTTGTAGACCTGCCTGGTGTGCAGTAGAATCTAGAGAGCTGCTCTCCAGACAGCTTCAAGTTTTGTGAAGGACAACAGTAGAACTTTGTGTAGAGCTTCTAGGCTAGTGACCAGCTAAGATTGCTGACATCTGGCAGACCTACCAGGAGCCCTGCAGCCAAGGTGACATGGTGTGGGGGAAATGAATCAAGTGCCAACAGAGTCCCTGTCTACTCTGAAAGCTGGCAGAGTCCAGTGGAGGCAAAGTAAACCAAGGTTAGTTTGGGCTATGGGGAAGAACAGCAGCAGATAGGTGAAAGAATACAGTGCCTAACATCTTATATTTTTGTATTTTATTCTATGATCTAATCAAATTTTTAATAGCAATAACACTTAGACCAGTGATGGCTAACCTTTTTGCCATTATGTGCCAAAAATGGGAGGTGCCTGGGGGGGGTTGCACTTCTGCGTGCCCACACCCTCCCTAGAAAGGCTGTGGAGCCTGGGGAGAGTGAAAAACTGCCCTTCCCCACTCCCCAGAAACTCCAGAGGCTGGAAACAGCCTCTTTCCCAACTTCTGGTGGACCTGGAAGGCCCAAAAATCAGCTGGCCAGCACCCACATGTGCATGAGAGCTGAACTAGGGCAATGCTCATGTGCCCACTGATATGGCTCCATGTGTCATCTGTGGCACCCGTGCCATAGGTTTGCCATCACGGACTTAGACTATATACTGCTTTACAATACTTTTACAACCCTCTCTAAGTGGTTTAGAGTCAGAATATTTCCCCCAACAGTTTGGGTTCTGATTTTATGCACCTCAGCAGGATAGAAGGCTGAGTCAATTTTGAGCCTGATGAGATTTGAATTGCCAAATGGCAGTCAGCCAGCAGAAGTAGACTGCTGTACTGCACTCTTAACTACTAAGCCACTGTGACTTAAATATTAAAAAATGGCAGAGATGAGGAAGGAGGTAGGTTGGTGTAAAAGTTGAAATGGAGAGGCAGTCCATGCAGGGAAGGAAAAGTGTGAGATCCTTGCTTAACAACCATATCCAGGACTGCTATTACTAAGTAGGCCGCTCGTGATGTTTTACTTAACTGCTTCACTTAGTGACAGAAGTTGTAACCCAAGAATTTCCTGTATTTATGACTGGAATTGGGTAAAAAAGTCTAGCAGTAAAGTACATGACCTAAATTTCTCTGGCAAAAGCACACATTAGTCTCTGTTTTAAGGCAGTGCTTCCGAAATCTGGGGAAATTACCCCAAATTGATTAAAAATAGTTTTCTTTAGGTAGCAACAACATATTACCCATAATAACAGTCATATTTAACTTGACATAAAGATTGCCACATGCACTAAAATATATTAGAACATTCTCCCAAAGTATTCCTATTAAGATGAAAATCAATGAAATCATCAATGATTTGTTGAAATAACATTAAAATCATTCAGTAACTATGTAAATAGAAAAATGCAATACCACCTTGTACTGAAAAGGTGTTGATACCCATGCATTAGCTCAACAATATTATTTTTTAACATTCCAAATTCTGTCTTATTGATGCAATGTGTGTTTGAAATTCTGGATTAATTATGAAAATATGGTTTCTAGGTGTCAGTGGCATGAAGAAAATGATATTGTATTCTGTGCTCTTGCTTCATGCAAGAAAATTGCGTAAGTATACATTTTTATTTTACTTTCTATAAAGCTTTTGCACTCTGGTTAAAAATAAAAATCTGTTCAGTATACGGATTAAGGAAACAATCTAGAAACTGAGTGATTGTGTGTTCTAGTGCTACCTTACCGCAAAGTAACTGGTGACCTTCGGCCAGTCACATTCTTTCAGCCCTTGGAAGAAAGAAATGGCAAATCATATCTGAAAAATCTTGCCAAGAAAACTAGTGACTTATCCAGGCAGTCTCTAACAATCAGACACAATTGAATGGAAGAAGAAAAAGCTACTTTTGGAATGGCATGTCTGGGATTATTTTGCAAATGATTTGTGGACTCTTGTGACAATTAACTTAAGGTTCTCCTAGTTTTATATTGTTGGTGATATTATAGAAATAATATATTTTAAATTAATCTAAATAAAACCAATGCTACGATTCAGTGAATTATTTCTAGTGATGGAATTTGACTTCTCTATGCTTTCAAATACCTAGAGCAGATTTTGAGAGAATGTGGGAGCACAAGAAGGAAGAAAAGATTCAAAAATGTTGTGTGAACAAAACTTTGTGTTGCTACCCAAGATTTTTAATCTTAAATTTCCATGTGTAAAGTGCTGGTCAACTACTAGGCTTATATTATCAGTAATGTTAAGTAAGAGGGTATATCTATAATTTGTGGCATTCTGATTGTTTTCTTTCTTTTTAGTTAAACATTTAATGAAGTGTAATGTTTGTGACTGTATATTATGAAATGTATTTCTCACCACTTTAAAAAGTATTACCTGAGTATCCTTCAGATATATTGAGTACCCTGAATCTCTGTCTATTTAGCCAAACATAATTCTAGATAAGATTTCTTAGAGTTGAATTTTGGGGTACAGTTACAGGGCTACATGTAGGAGTTTGCAGACCATTTCAGACAAAATTACTTGGATTTACTTCCCGTTAGATGCCATCTTGGTACAGGTCATATTACTTATTTTAATTACATGTGGATTTCTCTTTGGCTATGACAGTGACACAGTTTGTCTCAATATGTGCTCTTGCTATTCAATTTAGATACTGCATCAGCAATTCTCTAGCAAATATGTATGCAATTCAGTTAACGGCATCTCATTTACCACTAACTGAGAAGAACTGCAAGAGCACAACAAACCCTAAGATGATAGTGCTGGATGCTGGACGCTTCCAGGTCAGTTATATAACAGTTCTTTCTTCTGTTATACTGTTAATTTTATTGTAATGCGAGTGAGTGAGTGTGTGTGAGAGAGACAGAGGCAGAATGAGAATGAGTTGACGTTATGTTTTAAAGTGGTGCAGTAAGGTCTTCAGCCAAGTATTTTCCTCCTTTGAAATTTTTCAGTTTCTTCCATGTTTTCCATTGGATGTTATCAGCACTTCATATGGGATCCTGCTAATATATAAAGAGAGTCTTAAGTAACAAATAATGTTTGGTTCTTTCATTTATTTCATAAAAAGATCCAGTATGTCCCCTGTTCAAGAAATTCATTTAAAACAACCTTTGGCCAATTGTTGTGAACCTTCATTAAACAATTGACTAATTTGGGACAGCTATGTCTTTTATGAATCTCATAATTCTATTTCCTTTGCCTACTTAAATGAAGTTCTTAACTAGGAGATTCCAGAAGCACATGATTTACAACTCTGTAGAGATAATCTGAAGTTCTGCCCAAAATTTGTTGATTTTTTAAATTTAGTTTATGTATTAAATGTCTGTGCCACACAACTCCCCTATAAGATGATGGCTAACCTTTTTGCCATCGCATGCCAAAAGTGGGGGGCAGGATGGGGAGGTTGCACGTCTGCGTGCCCACACCCATAATTCAGTTCGCCCCACCCTCCCTAGAAAGGCTGTGGAGCATGGGGAGAGTGAAAAACGGGCCTTCCCCACCCCCCAGACCCTTCAGATGCTGGAAACAGCTTCTTTCTCAACTTCTGATGGACCTGGAAGGCCCGAAAGTCAGCTGGCCAGCACCTGCATGCACATCAGAGCTGGACTAGGGCACTGCTCGAGTGCCCACTGATATGGCTCCACATGCAACCTGTGGCACCCGTGCCATAGGTTTGCCATCACGATATATACCAATAATTGAAAAATTGTTAAAAAGATTAAAATGAACAAGAGCCAAGAGGCCAACCAGCACAGCCAGATTTTGATATATTTCTGGAGGGTCAAATGGGAAGGAGCAGTTCTCATCCCTTGTGGTAGAATGTTCTACTAGGGCCAAAAGATTCTTCTCCTTGGTCCTAACTCCTTCAGTGGCTTAGCAGACAGGTTCTGTAGCAGGCCTCTTCCACTGGAACAAGTGGGGTTGGCTTGAGATATTGTTGTATAGAAAAGTTACAAAACTATTTCTAAAGGTCTTCATCTTCCTCAATCCTTAATAAGAAATATAGTTTTACTATGTTATATGTAATTCTGAATTAAAGTGTTGAGTTCTTAGTGTTGTCTCTGCTTCGTTGTTTGGTTGCAGATATTTTCTAATTTGTTAATATACCATTTTGAAATGGAGATTATTTGGCTCAATAATAAGTCTCCTAAGAATGGTCATCCTATAATATAAGTTTGAGTGCTGCTTAAAATTGTCCAGTAAGTCACAGAAAACCTCAGAAAAACATCCAGGGAACTGCAGGCATCTTTTATTTTGTGTAAATTCTGTGACATCACTCCATTCTCAGTAAACCACTGGGTAAAAATAGGATTCATGGGGAAATAGCAAGGCAGAAGCCATCACTCATTAACAACATTGCTACTTGACTGAAGTTAACCATAAAAAATGTTTGGTTGAACCTTTCAACTTTGGAAAAACAGTCTACAGACAAGTGAATATTGTTTCACAACATTGAAAGTTCAAAGTTTCATGAACTGGTATATCTTTTGTAGACTCTGACGAGTTTTAGTAATTGAAAATATGTTATTTACATTTCTACTTTTAATAATTATTTCAAAATGTTTTACTACTAATGGTACAATAAGTTGTTTTGGAAAATTTGCATTTCAAGATATCAGTTCGAAAGTAGCTTAATGGTTTTGGTTGTTGGCACACTGACGTTCCTTAACTATTAAATCCACTTTGCCTTTCTTTGCAAAAATGCCTTGAAGTAGGAAAGAAATAGCTTGCAAATTTCTGTCTCTTTATAGCATACATATATAATGGTTATCTTGTATTTGGATTGCAGAAAGGGAAAGTCGAAAGCACTGGAAATGATAGTTATTGCAGATCTCTTAATAAGGATCATGGTGCCACACCTTGTAGTGGTAAGTAGAGATTTATTTTGCAACTTCTGATGTGAGGATAACATACTACTCTCAAAAATAATACTGATTGAAATCTAATAAAATATATGGTAATTGAAGTATATCCTTAAGTATGTCAGATCTTAATAAGCTTTACCTACTAAAGCTTAAATTGGGCAGGGTTAATACAAATAATAAAAGTATTCTAGTTAAAAGTTTGAAAAATAACTGAATTAAATTATAGTTAATTCCTGATAATTACTTAACAATTATTTGCTTTACATTATTTAAATCATGTATTTTGGTTGCAAATTTTTGAAAGGTCAGACAAATTGCTTTGAGGAGGTATAGGTTGTATATTCTACATATATAGTCTTTTTCTTTGGAAGAAAATGTTGAACTTTTTCAATCAGGTTCAGTCAGGTTAGTTAGTACTTGGATAGGAAGCTATTGGATTATAGGAAACACAAGTCAGATAGCTAAGTGAAAAAATCGCAAGTCATTCTGGAAAAAGCCAGTGGTAAGACATTTCCAAGAAAATGTAATGGTTGTGTCCATCGTGAGAACTGAACACAATGTGTGTATATTTCCTTTCTTCCCATTTTGGGGGAAAAAATCCATTCCTTATCTGCTAAATTTCTGTGGAATAGAGGTTCTTTTTATTTCCTATGCATATTTATTTTCAATTGTGATGGATGAGTATATGGAGTATGTATGCATGTTAAATTTGTTTCTTTGTAATTCTGTGTAAAGCAGGGCTGTCAAACTCCTGGCTCATAGGCCAGATGCATCACATGCTAGCCACATCCACACCTAGTCTAGCGAAGGGGAAAAAAGTCCCGATATGCCATGTGATGCTGCCGTGACAACATGAGTTTGACCCCTGGTGTAAAGCAATGTAGCTTATCTATTGACAGTAGTGCATTTTTTAAAGGTGTAATTCCCTCGGGAGTGAAAATGATGCATGCACCCATCCCTAGAAGTGGAAGAGGAATCGCACAGTTTTTGGAAAGCACCTTCAAGTACTCCAACACTTAGAAGCATTCAATGTTTCTGTGTATGTGATAATTATCATTAGATAATTAATGTTACATTTATCTGCTATATAATTTTTGTGAATTTTATGTTATATTTTTATGAAAAAAAATCATTTGAGAAAATTTTGTTCTTAAAATAACTTGTTTTTGTTGCTGTAAAGCAGGCTGTGATTAATATTTCTCTGATTAGGAATGTTTAATGAAAATTAGACTAGACTGAATAGTGAAATCAGTAAGAATAATTTTCAAACAATGCTTTGATTGCTAAGGCCTATAGTACATTTTTCAGAGTACAAAGATTAGCCACCTTTTTTGCTTTCCCATTGAAGTTAATTTTGCTTTTTATATAGCATAAGAAATCTTTAGTAATAGGGCAATTTTTCATAAATTAATATCAAATGGCTGTTGTTTAGGTTTTGTGCAGTCAGTTACAAAACTCTTGTACCCAGGAATTAGACAATTGCAAAATAACAGAAGTTATTCTGCAAATACTATAAAAATGTTATTTTTATAGGCAATAAAGATTATTCCTTAAGATTATATATTCCTGATGTTCACAGTGTTAATTTCTTTCAGAATACTTAAAAATCAAAACCAAATTATATCAGACTTTCTTAAACCAATATTAAACTTCTGTTATAATTTTGCTAAACATTTTCTGCCTGAATTTTTTGGGTGTCCAAAGTCTGCCTTATAGGAATGGGAAATTGCAAAATGTAACAAAATAATATGAAAGCAAATGTAGATTACATTGCTTTAGAGACAGGCATTTCACTCACACTGCCTGAATTAACAAATATATGAGTGAGGTATGAAAACTGTATCATTGTTCTATGCACAAATAGAAGTTTCAGAGAAGATAAATATTTTTTGTAGCGTATGGTAGGCCTATAAACAACTCTCCAAAGGAACTGTTTACCTCTGTCCCTCATACAAATTATTCCTTTACTTCTATTTAGCATTTAAACAAAACACGCTAACACATTTTACATTTTGTCATTTGGTTCCAATGTTGTTTTTAAAAAAATAAGCTTGCATAAAATAAAATGTACACTTATAGTTTAAAATTCACCCAGTCGCTTAAGTGTATTTATTTATTTAAAACATTTATCTAGACTCCCTATCTTGTACCAAATTTAGGGCAGTGCTCAAGTTCCAATGCATTGTTCTAAATTAAATTTGTGTTTTAACAAGCATTCTTAGGAACAAATGCTAATGTGCATGGGTGAGATAAATTATATGTTGCTTTGGGAGCTAATTTTTGACAAAATATATTTTCAATTGAATCTAGTTATCTGTTAATGAATTGTCTGGAGATGACATTTCAAGGTATTCTGAAGAGAGGATGTACAGTTGTCAAGAGTGAAACACCTGTATAGCAGAAATTCCAATCACTGAATTAATATCAATCAGTTGACTTTTAGAATTTGGATTCCTATTGATTTGATACCAAGGAACTATTCTTTATTAAGACTTGCTGTGCCATATGACACAACAGACCAAAGTGAACCTTTGGTTCTGTACATAATTTTTTAGCATTTTTTCAGCTGCAAGAATACAGTGTGCAGCTGAATAGTTGGGCTTTTCAGAATAAGGGTGCCCAAGCTCATGTCCTTGGGTGTACTTCAGTGAGTGATGGAAGTTAATTCAGCATTCACCCCAACTTAGAATTTATTAAGTGTTTGTGGGAGTTTTCTCCCATTATTCTCATTTTCCCCCTGTTAATCCCTCTGTATTCACTGAAAAACTTTTCTTAGGACGAGCCCTGCAAAAGACTGTAAAGTTAAGCAACATAACATGGATATGATACAGGGAGTTATCTACTTACAACCCCAATTGGACTAGACGTTCTGTTGCTAAGCAAGGCAGTTAAATAAGTCACACAAAATGGTATGACCTTTTTCTACCATGGCTGTTAAGCAAATGATCACAGTAGTTAAGTGAATCACATAGTTAAGGGCATCTGGGTTTCAGCATTGACTGTTTGTCAGAAGTCATCTGGGAAAGTTGCAAATAGTGATAATGTGACCCTGGGACATTACAAATGTCATAAATACATACCAGTTGCCAAGCATTGAAATTTTGGGAATGCCTCAGTGGTCATATTGAGGACAAGTTTCAAGTCACATTTTTTCAGCCTCATAACTTTGAACACTCACTAAACAAGTGGTTGCAAGTTCATGACTACCTGAACTTTTATCTTCAAACTGAAAATGCCAACTTGCTTTGCTTTGTTTTTTATTGAAGCATTCTGAAAGTGATGCATAGCTATAATCAGCATAAATAAGGGAATGATATAGGTGCTTTTGACATGTACAATTATAAATATGTGATTTGTTAGGTTTTGTTGTTGTTTTCTGCCTTCCTGTGTATATTTGTGTGAGTGTCTGAGTCAGTTTTTGATTCTTGGTAACTGCCTGGACAAACCCCTCCAGTTTTATTGGCAATGTTTTTTCAGAAGTAGTTTGCCATTACCTCCTAAGGTCTGAGAGAGAAGGACTAGAACTCATGGTCTCCTGGTTTCTATCCTGGTGCCTTATCCTCTACACTAAATTGCCTACTAAAGTAGATCATACAAACAAATTGGCTTGCATATATATAAAAGGAATTGTGTCATTATAAATGAGATGATTTTAAGCCTAGCTAATGTAGAGGTATAATGATCATAGAGTTTGCAAGCATCTGGAGTATGTTTTATTCATCATGCATCTGCTGAAGATTTTAATTGTGAGCTAGAGATTCAGTAGTGTTTGTCTGCCTAGTATTATCCACAATATCCAAGAAGTGCCAATATCTTGAAACATCCAGCAGCTAATGTTTAAGAGTTACTTTATAAATCTTTTGAAGCAAGAATAAAGCATGCTATTATTAACGTAATCTTTGTATTATCTCTGCTCACATACTTTTCCTTCAGCTCTAAATTAAGCCCTAACAAGTTATTCTAATTTCCATTTTCAAGAAATTCCACATACCCCAAGACTTCAGGTGATGGTAAGATGTGATAGATGTTGTTTTCCTCAGATCTTTTCTTCCTAAAAAAGTATAATGGTCTTAATTCAATTGATTTACTGTATTTCTCTATGACAAAAGAGTATCCAAAGAATCAAGTAAAATAAATAATGTGATTTGTGCTGGTTAAGAGTTCAGAACAAAGCATATAAAATGCTTAACAAGAGTAAGACACAACTTGTGAGAGGAACTTACAAAGTTTGCAGACTAATTGCAATAGTTGATATTCATCTTTATAGCTTAGCAGGATACTACTTGCTATGCTATTCTAGGAACATGGGAGTTTCTACAAAAACAGGAAAGTCAGCATGTCCTGTGTAGAAAAGGGCTTTTGATTTTAAAACAATGATGCCACAAACTTAACTGACCCTGTCAGTATGAGATAAATGACTTTGTGTCAGAAATTATTGATCTACCAGTATTAGATAACTACTGAAAAGGGAAGGAAAAATCAAAACATGGGATTGTGTCATAAAGAAACAAAAACTAACTTTTAGCTATAATTTGCATCTGAGCTGTCTAGTTAATGCCTGGCAGATATCCTTGATCCACCAATAAACAATACTATCTGCAGGGAAGCATCCAGATGTTGATGTCTTATCACTTTGCCAGTTTGTCCAGTGCCAAAAAATCGGGATCTGTAGCCCACCAACATTTAAAGGATTTTATATTTATCCTAAAGTAAAGGTGGAGGTGTCTGCTTTCTAATATGCTTATGTTGAAGTGTAGCGTTCAAGATGCCCTATCTTAGCTGCAATGTGCAATGTGCCTATTTCTCAGAGAAAAAGTTATTCCATTAAGTGTCTTGTCAATGTTAATGACAGTTTACAAATTATTACTTAATAAAACCTAATGATCATTTTTACAGAAGGCTTTTCTTTAGCACTCATTTATTGAGTTAAGTGATGTCCATCCAGCCCACATGACATGTGCTGATTGTGATGCTGATGTCTACCATACTTGCATTGCCTTTAATCCAAAGTAATATATCAAATTTTATCATAGCTCTTCATATAGACAAGAAAGATATAATAAATTATTCCCATGGCTGGTGAACAGCCAACTGCTTTATTTATTTATGTACTTTTATAGTTTTATCTCACTTTGTTAAAGGATATCATTTATTTAAAAGGAAGAGAAGCAAAAGAAAGAAGTATACTGTATGTTTAAATATTCAATTGTATTTGGAAATTCAAGTATTATAAAACATTGCCTGTGTCTATGAACAAATAAACTCATTCTGTTGTTGGTGTCTATTCTTGTTTTCCCATCTAAGGAAAAGATGTGGATGATACTTTCAAAAACAAATTGAAACACATGGATTCATAATGATAGACTAAATAGCCTGCTATCATGTCTCTGATGCATGATCTTTTCAGGAACTTTTGACTTGTTAACAACTTTTTTCATAAGGTAGAATACAAGAGAATCAGTTGTTCCTGATTTCTTGAACTTCTTATTTGTCAGCATTTTTCTTCATAATATGGACAAAGATACAAGAGAATCTGTTATGCTTAACTTGATACCATAGCTCTATATAAGGAAGATTTAATTGAGAGGTGGAAGTAGCAGGCAAGGAGGGTGAAACTGATAATGGAATCCTGTAGTTCTTGATTTTAATAAAGTTGAATGTAATGAGACATGGTTTTGAACTAAGCAATGATAAATAGGATCTCATTGCATGATAATGCAAGCAAAATGAGTGGCAATTGCTAAAGATAATGTCAGTTTTTTGCATCAAGTTAGATCAAGGATTACAAAAATGCAACTATTATAGATTTTCAAAACAGAATCCTGACAGCCTGCCAAGAGTTTCTCTATTGCCTCTTAAATGATAAAATCAGTGTTATTTTGAGTTTATTATATTTTCCCCTTTTTCAGGACCAAATTGTCATTAACAACTTCTTTTCTAAAGGATATACTAAAAGCACAGTTGCAAACAATTCAGGTGAGAACGTAAAAATGAATAACAAAAGAAATTGATATCTTTCTCTCTTTCACACACACACACAAACAGGGAGATAATTGGAAACAAATTTTAAAAATCTATACAGGAAATGGAATGAGAGATCATAAAAGAAGAATAAAGGCAGATTTTATTTCCTCTGTAGAGCTTTGCCAGGAAGCCAAAAACAGCAAAAATTACTAGGGATAACAAAGAATTAAGCTTATGCCAACTAAAGTACAAAGAAAATAATTAGTATACCGGCTGTTTAGTGAAACCTGTTATATTCTAAAAGGGAACAATGACAATGATCAAGAGATAAACTAAGCCCTCTAAAGAAAAGATGTTGGGTGTGTTTAGAAAAGATGACTGGAAAATTACAGATAGTAACAGTTAAAATAGTTGTCACATATAAAAGTCAAGATTTTTCTTTTATATTGCTTAAATTGGTTGAATCTAAGGTACAACTATAATGCAATTGAAAATATGCCAAGATATGCAATTGTTGAAATATTCATTCTGATTAATTTCATAAAATCATAAATAACAGCATCTCACATCCTGAACTCCCATCCTGAATTCCCCAATGCATGCTTAAATAACATTTTACATATTAATGAACATGTAGTGGTTTCATTTTTCTTTTTATCTTTTGCAGTTATTTAAAATGTAACATTCCACAGAAAATGAGTTTTGACAAAGATCCCCAACTGCACACCTCACAGGACTCTTATATTTTCGTTGATCACACCTCCAACTGAAATATTATATTCAATGCAAATGTTATTGCAGATACCCAAGATTCTAAATCTTGTAAAACAGTGGTGTCCAGGCTTGGCAACTTTAAGACTTGTAGACTTCAACTCCCAGATTTCCCAGAACCAGCTTTGCTGGCTGAGGAATTCTGTGAATTGAAGTCCTAAAGTTGCCAAGTTTGGATACCGCTGATGTAGAAGCTTGTAGATTATAAGCAGCACATTGATTTGGTCCTGGAAACAAATAACCAACGCAGTTCCTAGGTGAGAGCATTGAGGCATTCCCATTAGAGGGCCACCATATCCTGAGCAGTTACAGTTGGGTAGCTGAATTCCTGTACAATCCTGTACAGAGTTAATTATGTAGTCCAAACGCAAAGTAGAAAGACTTGAGTAACTTGCTAATACCTAAGTTATACAAAGGCCCTTCTGACTCTTAACTATATCTAGGGAGCAGTGAATCCCAAAAGACTCTAAATTATGAACTAGCTCTTTAGGGGAAGCATAACCTCCTCATCAAACTGAAAGTTGGAATAGTGCCAGGATCTGTTGGCTTCTGGATCAGCAGTCACTCCATCTTTGTTGAATTGAGCTTCAATTTATTCTTCTCCATCCAGACCCATACATCATCTGGACACCAGGTCAAAATATGCATTCAGTCTGGAGTAGAGATGTATAATTGAGCATCATCAACACATTGATGACACGGGATCAGATTACCTTTCCAGTGTTGTTTTGTAGCCATTCAGTAAGGTAATACTTGAGCCACTACATATCAGAATGCCCAAAGGCTTCCATACACACTGACTTAGGAAGGAGCTGAATACCCATAAATTGTGGCTCTAATCTCCAACATTTGCAAATCGTCCAGAGAGATACCATGTGAAGACTGTAGAATGATCCAGTGCAATAATAAGGTTACATTCCCATTGTCATTAATGATATTTACTAATCAAGTTTATCTCTAGTGCCAAGGTCTGAATCCTGGTTGCAACAAATTAAGATAATCATCATCTTCTAGAGAGCTTTGTAATTGCTGCCCTATCCTCTTTCCATAAAGAGTTTAAAGTCAGCAATAGTTATCTGTCATCACTGGATCCAGAATCAAATCTCTTGAGAAGGAGGTATATCAAGGACAAGACATTCATCATCCTTCCTGTTATATCTTTGGCAGCCTGTACAGAACTCTGTCCATCTTTCAGAAACAATAAGTTCAAATTCTTCCCCAACGACATCACAAGTTTGTTGTTCTATGTTCATCAGTACATTTTTGCCTACAGCAATAAACAATCAGTTAAAACTATTCTTAATAACCTCATTGTTTACTTAGAACTCAAACTGATTAACAATTTAAATCACTACCATAACAGACCAAAAAAGCCTGTACTTTACTATTTGCAAAGTATTTTTAAACTTGCAGTAGATTTAAATAGCTTTTTACTCAGTATGATGCAGGTAATGCTTAACCTAATGCCAAAAGAATAAAACAATTGGAACAGATATGTGTGGCCAATAAATTTTGTAAAGTACAAACTTGCACAACTTTGAATGCATTTGAAGCTGTTATTGGTGATTAAGGCTCTTGCTAAAGTGATTTGAATAAGAGACTGACTAGCGTAAAATTGCAGAGGTAAGAAATTCATTATTAATTCTATGCCATGATGATCCAAGCAACGTGTCTTTCAGTTATATCTGGAACTGGGGGGCAAGTGGAGTGCTTACAACATTTTATGAACTGATTCCTAGAAGGGCTATCAATTCTTCAGATCTGAATGTTTCATTTGATTCAGTGCTCTTTTCAACTGCAAACTTATATTTTATTGTTCACTATGAATTTGTAGTGGCTTTTACAAAATATATAACCTTATATCCATCCTTCAGCTGCTTTTGAAATTGATGGTTCTAATATTTGGATGGTGTGGGACCTCCCTGTCAAGCATATTTTTTTCTCTCTCTCTTTATTTAGAAGAAGCTGCTTATCCATCACATCTTCCTCAAAGTGTCATATAAGGACAGCAGCATTTAAAAGACACAGAGAGCGAGAGAAAAACTAATTTGAATATGATTACATTAAAACCATAGAGAAAAGGGGAGATTTAACATGTGACTGGTCCAGTTTTATGTGAGGTCCTTGGTATTCTCTGAGCATGATTGTTTTTTCTCATTTTATATACTAGTGACTTGTCCTGTGGGAAACCCCAAGGGGGCCCTGGGCAAGAATACATATCGATTTCTTAGGCCAAAGGGCAAATCTTTCTAATAATAGTCAACACATTTTCCAAATGGTTGGAAATTTTCCTGATACCCACCACAACATCAGAGGCAGTCATCCACATATTGAGGAGACTGTTTACCACATATGGCTTTCCAGATACTCTAGTATCTGACAATGTCCTCAGTTTACAGCAAATCATTTCAAAGTATTTTTAGCTGAATGGGACATGGCACCATTTCATCCTGTCAGTAGCGGGCAGGCCAAAAGAATGGTAAGGTCCACGAAGGAGACATTAGCTAGAATAGGCCCGGTGATTGGCAGGCATGGATTGACAAATTCCTCTTAATTCAACATATCACTCCCAGCGCAACAACACATAGAAGTCATGCAGATCTATTCATGGGCAGGGGCCTTAGATCACAATTAGATAGGCTGCATGCAAATTATATATACACCCATCCTGACTCCACAAGCAAATTTATTCATTTTGAAATAGGCGATAAGGTATACACCAGAAATTATGCAGGTGGTGTTCTCTGGATTCTAGCCACAGTGATTGACAAAACAGGTCTTCGCTCATACAAACTGGAATTGGCTGATGGCAAAATGTGGAAACAACACTTGGACCAAATCCGGGGCCGTCTTGAGAGCTCACTGCTCCGACCGCCAAGCTTAGCTCTAGATGGCCAAAAAAATAATTCAACTCATGGAAAGATTACCAATGTCTAACTATGAAGCAAACCCAAATTTACAGAAGGAACACCTACCTGAAGAAGCACAAATCCTGTGCAGATGACACAATGGGTTAGGCCCGGACGCTCTGGCCTTGCCCAATATTGCAGTCCAAAAGACTCCATTGGAAGGCACAGAGCCCTCTCCAGACCCGCCTACCCTGGTCACCACTCAGGAGCCTACCGAGTTGTGCAAGTCAGCTAGGACCTGACACAGCCCCGCCTACTTACGGGAATGCATGGTCTACAATTCAATTTGATTGGACAAGGTTTTGTCCAAGAGGGAAGGGTGTTGAATACTGAGTTCACACTGAGTTCACTTTGAGTTCATTTGTAACAATTGTATATAGTTTCCTCTCAGCTCCACCAAAAAAGCAGGAAAAACGTTTAAATGCTATTGGCTGAGCTGCCTGACAGCCTTCTATAAAAGGAACTGCTGTCAGGCCACCCAGCCACTGGGTTGTACATATGTTCTGGAATAAAGAGCTGCTGTTACTGGAGATCTGCTTCTTTATTCTTCGATCACCTTATCTAACACTCTCAATGTTGATGGGAGTGGTCTTGGTGGTTCCTAGAGTAGGTTGAGGTTTAGCTTATATCTCAATTGGTAGTTCCTTGATTGGGG
>JANHFP010002939.1:189886-200060 GCA_032468135.1 Calamaria suluensis | reverse complement strand
AGAGGTGTAGGTTTTCCTGCCTGGGCAGGGAGTTGGACTAGATGACCTCCAAGGTCCCTTCCAACTCTTATTCTTATCTCAACTGTACATACCTACCTTGCTTTACCCTAAGGCAGTGATATCTAACCTTTTTGCCATTGCATGCCAAAAGTGGGGGGAGCACAGGGGGGGTTGTGCACATGTGTGCCCATACTCATAATTCAATGCATCTGCTCCCCTGCACGCTCCCCCCCTGCTTTTGGCACGCAATGGCATGGTGGGCCTGGAAAGCTCATTTTTCGCCCTCCCCAGGCTCCAGAGGCTTTCTAGGAGCCTGGGGAGGACAAAAATGGCCTTCCCTACCCCTTGGAGGCCCTCCAGAGGCCAGAAATGACCAGTTTTCCAACTTCCAGAGGGCCCAGAAGGCCCGAAAACCAGCTGGCCAATGCACATATGCATGCTGGAGCTGAGCTAGGGCAATGCCCGCGTGCCCACAGATATGGCCCCATGTGCCACCTGTGGCACCCGTGCCACAGGTTCACCATCACGGCCCTAAGGAAATAAGACGTCAAATATTTGGAATTTTATTGATTGGATTTGGGTTTCCAGATGTTTTGGTGGGCATCTGGAAAGCTGAGGATGAAGGTGAAGGAAACCGGGTATCACTTAACAATTGTGGCAAGAGATGTCATAAAATGGGGAGCAAAATTTACTTAACTGCCTTGCTTACCAACAGATGCTTTGGTTTCCGTTGTGTTGGCGTGCCCACCAATATGGCTCCGCGTGCCCCCTGTGGCACGCATGCCATAGGTCCGCCATCACTGACCTGTAGTAATGGATGGGGATTGCTGGTTGCTTGTGTGCTGAGCTTCCGTTGAAACAAAGAGGAAGCCAAATTGAACAATAGTGTCTCGCCTCTTCAGCCGTCAACACCACATAAGATGGGGCAGTGTGACCAAATGTGCTGATATCTCCGGAGGTTTGCTCAATGGGGATGACCTGTTTTCCTTCTTCTCTCTCCCTAGTCTCCCAACGTTCATAACTACCCAGATATGGAAGCCGTGCCCCTCTTGCTGAACACCATGAAGGCAGAGCCAGAGGAAGACGCCTTGTGCACGGATCACTTCCAGACGCAGACGGAGCCGGTGGACTTGTCCATCAACAAAGCCCGATCCTCCCCTCTTGCCACCTCGTCTTCCCCGGTATCGATCACGGCCTCTGCGTTGTCCCCCTCTTCAACTTCAACGTCTTCTAGCCGGCCAGCTTCGTCCCCGACGGTAATAACCTCGGTGGCATCGGCAGCGTCGGCCCCGTCAGTATTAACTCCAGGTCCGCTTGTGGCATCGGCCTCTGGTGTTGGAGGGCAACAATTTTTGCACATAATCCACCCGGTTCCACCTTCGAGCCCCATGAACCTACAGACCAACAAAATGAGTCACGTCCACCGCATCCCCGTGGTGGTGCAGTCGGTACCCGTGGTCTACACTGCGGTGAGATCGCCAGGGAATGTCAACAACACTATAGTGGTACCACTACTAGAGGACGGGAGAAGTCATGTCAAAGGTAAGAAGGACTTCTCGCGTAGCACAATGGGGGAACGCTTCCTGAATCATTCTGATTCACCCGTCTTTTGAAAACCAATCGAAGAGTCATCTTCTCTTGTGTCTAGATCAAACTTTAAGCCGCCGGAATGAAGCCACTTTCTTGGCTTTGTTGCTAGCTAAAAATAAGTCATGATCAGTACATGTTTCTGGAATTGGCTGACATGCCAGCAGATGGGCTGGGCTCTGTATCTCCACATTCACATACCGTAGTGCAGTAACGGCTAACCATTTCCAGACCAAGGGCCGAAAGTGTATGTGTGAGTGTAAATCCCCAAAATGCAATGCACGTGCAGCCCCATGCATGCCCCCTGCTCCCCATGCATGCATACCCCTTGCATGTTCCCTGCCTCCTATGCATGCATGCATGACCCTCAGCACACACCCCACATGTGCATGTGTGAGTGCCCCATATGCACGCAGTGCCCTTCCATACATGTCCATGCACTCCCCTGCACGTTCCCCCCCCCCACGTATGCACGACAGGCACCCAACCAGCTGGCTGGGCGGAAGGCACGTCCACATGCATGTCGGAGATGAATTAGGATGACGGCTTGCGGGCCCACAGAGAGGGCGCTGTGCAGGGGTGAAATGCTCCTGGTTTGGACCGGTTCGGCCGATCCAGCAGCAATGGTGACAAGTGGTTCGGAGAACCAGTAGCAAAAGTCCCTGGCCCCACTCCCTCTACCCGATCGTCGGAGGCTTTCTTCTAAGTATTTGCTGGATTAGGTAGAAACAAATGCCTTTAAAATGTAAAGAAAGCTTCCGAGGATCACAGCAGCCACGCAATCATGGGAGGCTTTCCTCCCCACCCATTTTAAATGCATTTTTTCTACCTAATCCAGCAAATACTTAGGTAGAAAAAATGCTTTTAAAATGAGGGGGAATGGACCATGCCCACCTAGTCACATGATCCGCCCACCACCAAGCCAAGCCCACAGAACCAGTAGCAACAAATTCTACATTTCACCCCTGGGGCTGTGTGCCACCTGTGGCAAGCGTGCCATAGGTTCATCATCACAGCTGTCGGCTGTTGTTCTCCACTCACAACTTTCACTTGAGTATATTGGTTTTATATTTAGGTGTTCCAACTCTCAAACTAGTAGGGCTCCTCTTAAGTAGCATAAAGAAGGTCGATCTTTCCGCTAATATCCTCCTTTAATGTTATTGCTCGCTCGATGGTCGCCTCCCTCCATCTTTTAATTCAATTTTGTTTTTGATTCTCAATTTTGTTCACCAACCAAAGATGAATGTGTGTTAACTGCGCTCTGGGCCAGTTACTGGAGAGACTAGCTCAGTGATGGCTAACCTTTTTGCCTTCACCTGCCAAAAGCATGGGAAGTATGGGAGGGTCATCCATGTGCGTGCCGACACCCATAGTTCTATTTGCCCTGCTCCCCATGCATGCATGTGCGACCCCCATGCGACCCCCACTTTTGGCATGCGATGGCACGGTGGACCCGATATGCCCATTTTTTGTTCTCCCCAGGCTCCAGATCCTTTCTAGGAGTCTGGGGAGGGCAAAAACGGCCTTCCCCATTCCCCCGGAGGTCCTACAGAGGCTAGAAGTGACCCATTTCCTGACTTCCAGTGGGCCCAGAAGCCCCAAAAGTCAGCTTGCATGCCCACTGATATGGCTCTGCGTGCCCCCTGTGGCACCCATGCCATAGGTTCACCATCACTGTACTAGTAGATAAGTAGCTTTCTACGCACATCTACCTCCATATGTCCCCAGTTCCCACAAGAAGATACAACATCCTGCAGGAAGGTTGCTGGTCAGTGCAGGGTATAAGGATAATATGATGATTCCACTGAGGTGTCTGCCTGGATTACTAGTTGCTAACCATCCACAGTTGGACATTAAGAAAGGCTGAGCGGCAAAGAATTGAGGCCTTTGAACTTTGGTGCTGGAGAAGACTCCTGCGAGTCCCTTGGACTGCAAAGCGATCCAACAGGTCAGTCCTAGAGGAGATCAACCCTGACTTTTGTTTAGAAGGCCAGATCCTGAAGATGAAACTCAAATACTTTGGCCACCTAATGAGAAGGAAGATTCACTGGAGAAGAACCTAATGCTGGGAAAGATTGAGGGCCAAAGAAAAAGGGGACAACAGAGAACGAGGTGGCTGGATGGAGGCACTGAAGCAGTAGGCATCAGCTTAGGTGGACTTCAGAGGATGGTGGAGGACAGGAAGGCCTGGAGGAATGTTGTCCTTGGGGTTGCGATGTTTCAGACACGACTTCACAACTAACAACAACAACATAAATAGGGGTGTTGTATTGATTGTGGTCATAGGCCAGAAGAAATACTTTGCAAGAAGGCAGTTCTTACTAGCTAGATAGGGCTCATGATCTAAGTTAGATGGAATTCATAATAGAATTGGAAGGGACCTTGGAGGTCCTCTAGTCCAAGCCACTGTCCAATCAACAAATTCATTTTAGACAAATGGCTGTCCAATCTGTTCTGAAAAAAACTCCAGTGTTGGAGCACCCACAACTTCTGAAAACAAGCCATTCCATTCTTTTAACTGTCAGGAAATTTCTCCTTAGTTCTAAGTTGGTTCCCTCCTTGATTAGTTTCCATTAATTGTTTCTTGTCCTGCCTTATAAATAAGTCCAGACTAGAAATGCTTGATAATTTAAACAACTTTTATTCATGTTGGTTTCAGCTTGTTTAAAAAGAATACTGCTTAAACTAACCACATTTTACTGCTCTTATGGTGAAGAAATAGTAAACTGTTTAATAAAACTCAAATAGCAAATCTCCATAAGCACCTTCCTCTTGCCCCTACCAAAATAGGTAACCAAAAGGGAAAATCTCAATGTTACTTTTTCATAGAAAAAAGGGGAAATATTTCACAGTTTAGTCTCATTGATGTTGATTTAGCATTGTGTTTATACCTGGCTTTTTATTGCATAGGAAACTTTGTAGCAAAGATAAACATAAGAAACCTAACATATGTATATTTGATTATGAACTTTAAGCTGTGCTGTTCATTTGCAGCATGGAACTTGTACCTAATTCTAAATTTAGTGCATGGACCCAGTACTCTGATGATGGATAGGAGAATTTAGAAAAGTCAGGAAATGTTTATTTAAAAGGAGGTATTATTATTAGGAGCTAGAAGTACACAGGGGAAGAAAGTGTGGGAGAAGGAAGGGGAATAAACAAGAAACCAAGTATTCTTTCTTAGATCCAAACCTTTCTTTATAATGTATAGAGCTCAGTTATATCCTTCCACCCTCCCCCCTTAATCAGAAAGGCTTGGCTAAAAATTTGGGATTTTTTTTTTTTGGGGGGGGGAGTTCTGTTCAGCTGAAGTTTTTCTTTTCTGCAATGCAGATCACAGGTAGGAACACTTAATTCACATAGAGCAGCGGTGTCAAACTGGATTCCTTCAAGGGCTGAATCAGCATTGTAGTCCTCCTCGGTGGGGCAATGGGGGTGGTGGTAGTGGGGAGACAGGACAACTGCCTCCTGAAGCACCCTGACAGCCAAAAACAGCCCGTTTTCAACTGGCAGAATGCCAATTCATTCATTCTTTCTTTCTTTCTTTCTTTCTTTCTTTCTTTCTTTCTTTCTTTCTTTCTTTCTTTCTTTCTTTCTTTCTTTCTTGCTTGCTTGCTTGCTTGCTTGCTTGCTTGCTTGCTTGCTTACTTTCCTCCCTCCCTCCTTCCTTCCTTCCTTCCTTCCTTCCTTCCTTCCTTCCTTCCTTTCTCTCTCTCTCTCTCTCTTTTTCTTTCTTGCTTTCTTTCCTTCCTTTCTTCCTTTTTTTCTCTCTCTCTTTCTCTTTTTTCTTTCTCTTCTGTCTTCTTTACAAATTGGCTTGTAAGGTGCATTGCTGTTCATCAGTGGAGTTAATAGCCAGATATTGTTACAGGCAATTCCTGACCACGGGGCAGTTTCTTTTTCTTCCTTTAGAATAGCTCTTTTACAGGAGTGTGCCCTTTTGCCCCAAACCACAGTCTCTAAGAGTTATTAAATTCTCTAATCACAAGCCAAACAAGAGTCTCTCACAGCTGTACCATTCTTTTAAAAAAACTTTCTTTCAGTATAAGTCTTTCTTTCTTTCCTGTTTTTTTTTTTAATCTTAGCAGGGACAAAAAGTACAAAGCGTTCAGGAGCTTCCATGGTCTCTTTGTCTCTAGGTATACCCTTTTGTACATGTAGGTACAAGATGGGACATCAGGCAGGTGTAATTGTGGCACTATCTCTCTCCAGACAAAAGAGTAGCTATGATACCTCTGTTCTTATATACGAAACTTAATTCAAAGGCTCTGAATGAACAAAAAGCTAGGGCAGCTGTGTTATCCATTGAGATGTTCTCTAATTCCTTGAGTATGGTTTATCCATGGCTCTGAGACACATAACCAAAGCTGTTTATTTGTGCTACAGTGTGTGCGTTTATAGCGCCTTCAAGTCATTGACTCTTGGCAACTGCAATTTTCTTAGCTGGGTTTTTCAGAAGTAGCTTGCCATTGTCACCTTCTCATCTGGGAAAGAGTCACTGGCCCCTAGTCACCCAGCTGACTTCCTGCCTAAAGTTGAGTCTAGAATTTATTATCTCCTGGTTTCTAGTCTGGTGCCTTAACCACTACCCCAGAGTAGCTCTTGTTAAAAGTATTTACATTTCATTTAAGGGTTTCCTTAAATCAGTTGTGAAATCTGAACTGGTTTGCTACCAGTTCGCTGGCCGCACATACACACTGAGAATGCGCACTTGCACAGTTCACACCAAACGCGTGCTGTGTGTGCATTACACACCAAAAGGCGGTGCATAATGGTTAAAAAGAAAAATATATGCTTAAAAAGTAAAAAAAAAATAGTTCAAATGATTGTGCATCGCTCAGCTGATCGTCGGTCCTTTTTTTTTTTTACATTTTTTTACTACCAGTTCAGCAAACCATTTTTTACTACCGGTTTGGGAAAACCGGCCTGAACTGGTAGTACTTCACCCCTGTCTTAAATGCAACACAGAATAATCAAATTTATTATTTGTCAAACCACCAACAGGATAAGATAGTGGAATAATCAAGAACAGTAAAAGTATAAAATAACTCAGCTCCTTATGATCAATTTGGCATTTCTTAAATGTTTCTGGTCATTCAAGTTAAGTTATATTTTGGAGCCAGGTAATTATTCTGAATCCTTTTGTTTCATGAGTCATCGTTTTCCGAAGTTTCATTTTCACATCACGGGTCCCTAGGAAAACTTTTTTATAGCTAAAGGAGACACATTGTATGGTTCTGTATGTAGCATTCTCTATAGCATTGTATTACTTGGAATTTATTAGCTGTAGGTCCTGTCATTCCATAAATGGTGTAAGTCCAACAGTGGCTATCTATCAGTAGAATGGACATCCTGTTGGAAAGATTCTTCCTTCCTTTGCAGCTCCATTAAATCATTTCTGAAGACTAAAGGGCCTGCTTAATATCAATAGCACTTAGACTTATGTACTGCTTCATAGTGCTTTACAGGCCTCTCTATGTGGTTTACAGAGTCAGCATATTGTCCCCTGTCCCCCCACCAGCAGTCTGGGTCCTCATTTTACTGACCTTCAAAAGGATGGAAGGCTTTCCATATTGCACCTTCAATCCCAGCAATCAAATATTCTTCCTCTTCCTGTAAAACAAAAGACTTTGCCCTTTTGTATAGCTTTGCTTCCATTGAGCCATAGCTAGGATTAACATAATGGGTAAAATTAACACAAGGCTTTGTAGATGCATCTCTAAACCTGGGGCCTCTTCACCTTCAAATGCTGTTGATTTAACTGCTCATACTTTCATGAGTTTTGTTTGTGTCATTAATTATCACATGGTACTTTTAAGAATAGGGACACGGTGGCTCAGCGGGTAAGGCAGCTGAGCTTGTTGATCGGAAGGTTGGCAGTTCAGCGGGTCAACTCCGCAGTGCCGTGTAATGGGGTGAGCTCCCATTACTTGTCCCAACTTCTGTCAACCCAGCAGCTTTGAAAGCACGTAAAAATGGAAGTAGAAAAAATAGGGACCACCTTTGGTGGGAAGGGAACAGCATTCCGTGCACTTTTGGCATTTAGTCATGCCAGCCACATGACCACGGAGACGTCTACGGACAGCACTGGCTCTTCGGCTTTGAAACGGAAATGAGCACCGCCCCCTAGAGTCAGAAACGACTAGCACATATGTGCAAGGGAAACCTTTACCTTTTTACTGTAGATAAATGTAACACGCAGCTTTAAAAAAATCCATGACTGATAACCATTAGCATGCATTCCATATTTCGTATTTGAAATCATGGAAACATTCGTTACATCTCCATCACTGCTGAGAGATAAGTAGTTGAGATATTTATTTTACGATTTCTTCACCTGCACACATTAATATAGATAATATTTTCAGCTTTAATTATTGTGAAGAAGAACATGAAACCTTGAATAAATATTATTTTCAATTGATCAGATATATTATATAGTACAGGCTTCAGAACATAGCTGCTGGGATCATTTCTGTCAAACTGTTGTTGCAAATACTTTAATAGCTGTAGTGTCATAAAAAAAAGTATGGTGGACTTAAATCACACAATAAATAAACATAGCCTAATATATATTATGAATGGTTGCATCCAAAAAGAATGTTTGACAATGACCATATTAAAATAATAATAACTGAGGAAGCTTTCAAGGAGACCCACCATCACCACCACTGTTTGTCACAGCATTAATTCCTCTGTCAATGAAAAACATTTAATTACTTTAACAGCTCCTCTAGTTGGCAACACCACTCATCACATCAACAATTCACAGGACTTCGCTAGCAAGGTTTGGAAATTAAAATTGGACCCCTATGGGACCATAGCTTCCTATGATGTGACTTCTCTCTTCACCTGCATTCCAACTACCGAAGCTGTCATGCTACTGAAAAAACATCTGCTACAAACAACATCTTAGGTGACAGAGCCAACCTCAGCCCAGACCACATATGTACCATGCTGGACCTCTGCTTGACCACTATCTATTTTAAATACAATGAAGGTTTCTACAGACAGAAGCTTGGCTGCGCCATGGGTTCACCTGTGTCCCCCATTGTGGCCAATCTCTACATGGATGAGGTAAAAACCAAAGCCTCAGACTCCTTCACAGGAATTCCACTTACTGTTATAGGTAGGTGGACAATACTACTTGGGTGTAGATCAAAACACAGGAATTGGAAGCGTTCGCCAAACATATCAACACTGTAGACAGATATATCAAATTCACATGGGAAGATGTTAAGGAAAACAGTGTAGCATTCCTGGACTGTGTGGTACATATTAAGGAAGACAGACATCTTAACACTGAAGTTTATAGAAAACCCACCCATACAGATCAATATTTACATTTTGATTTCCAAAATGAGAGTCATCAGAACCCGTACACCATGGAGCTGAAGGCCTGCCTACCAGCAAATATGGGGGGGAAAAAAAGAATGAAAACACATCAAGGAAGCTCTCAGAAAGTGTGGCTACGCCAACTGGGAAATTCATCAAATCTCAAAAAAAGATCCTACATACAGGAGTGCCTCCACAAAAGATAACAAAGAAAACAACAAACAAAGCAACATTGTCATTCCATACATTGCAGGCATATCGGAAAAGCTCAGGAGGATCTTCAACCAACTTAACTTATGTGCACACTTCAAACCCAACAATACAGCAAGGCAGAAGCTTGTCCACCCCAAAGATAACACACCCAGACATAAACTGAGCAATGTCCTATATGCAGTACAATGCAGCGAGCCATGTGCAGTTCTGTACATTGAGGAAACGAAACAACCACTTCATAAGCGCATGGCACAACATAGGAGAACAAACACATCAGGACTAGATCAGTCTATCTGCATTTAAAAGACAAAGGCCACTCTTTTGAAGACAACAAATTCAATATTTTGGACAGAGAAGATCGCTGTTTTGAAAGAGGAGTTAAAGAGGCCATCTACGTCAAAATTGAACAGCCCTCTCTCAACAGAGGGGGAGGGATATGACATCATCTATCTCAGGGGTGGGTTCCACTTACCTTTACTACCCGTTCACATTGGGAGTGCATGTGCGTGCTTGCTTTGCTCGCATGTGCACTTCTGTGCATGCGCAGATTGTCTATGACGATTTCTGGGTGGGTGGGCAGAGCTCCCCATTGGTTTTACTACCGGTTCACAAGAACCAGACTGAACCGGTAGTAAAACCACCACTGATCTATCTCCAATCTACAACACAATCCTTTAAACAGTTCAAAGGAGGCTCCCATACCAATTAGCACCACTCAGGTGACCCTGATGACACAGATAAACTTCCAAGTGACCTTAATGACTCGCTAAAACAATGCAAGTGTACATCTGTCTGCAAGTATAAATCCTTCCATTCCCCACCATCCAGTCAGAGCTGAAGACGTTTCTTGGATGAGAAGCGAAAAGTCTTCAAAGAAAAACCAGAAAGCCCAGTTGCCTCTTGAAAAAGCACCTTTAGGACATCCTCTGTCGATGGTACTGAAAATGTGAGATCAGCATTGTAATACTGCATTCAGTTCTGGTCACCACGATGTAGAAAAGATGTGGATACTTTGGAGAGAGTGCAGAGAAGAGCAACA